>JBBIGC010000039.1:10048135-10070257 GCA_037576955.1 Lepidarchus adonis
GCATTATTGGGTGTAGTACAGCATTACTGGGCGTAGTACAGCATTGCTGGGTGTAGTACAGCATTATTGGGTGTGGTCAGGCATTACTGGGTGTGGTCAGGCATTACTGGGTGTAGTACAGCATTACTGGGTGTAGTACAGCGTTGCTGTGTGTATTACAGCATTACTGGGTGTAGTACAGCATTACTGGGTGTAGTACAGCATTACTGGGTGTAGTACAGCATTACTGGGTGTGGTAGAGCATTACTGGGTGTAGTACAGCATTATTGGGTGTAGTAGAGCATTACTGGGTGTAGTACAGGGTGTAGTACAGGGTGTGGTCAGGAATTACTCGGTGTGGTCAAGCATTGCTGGGTGTGGTCGAGCTTTACTGGGTGTGGTACAGCATTACTGGTGTGGTCAGGCATTACTGGGTGAAGCTGGTGAAGCTGGAATTCATATTTTATACTGACTCTGGAAGGAATAAATATAGCAATCTATGAAATCTATGAAGTTTGTAAATCATGTTAAAGAGAGCATGAAACTATGAAAAGCTATAATACGAGAAATATAAAGTTCATGAAGTTCAAGAAGTTTATCCATGTACTGGCGATGAGACAATGGATCACCCTAACAAAAAAAGCAAATATAAGATTAAACAAATATTTTCATATACACATGACCATCTCTCTGATCAAGGTTTGCCTCAGACATTAGATTACTTCCCTTTGCTTTTTTCTTCTTTCATGGTCATATTGATTGAGTGAGCGATCGATCGATTGATTGATAGATACTTATATTGTGACTACAGATATAAAATTTGTGTTAGAAGCTAACTCAAGGTTGACCTCAATAAACTCGATGCGCTTGACATAATAGCTTTTGTTGATGCATTGTTTTGTTGTATTGTTTATTGGTATCTTTTAACTGCTGTCGTTGCAGGAAACACCTTTAGTGTCCAGAGTTTCTTTCACTCCACTGGTCGTTCAGTATCCTACACACTAGGAAAACGTCCTAGTTAGGGCACTAGTTCATATACATATTGGAACACGTATGACGTGTTCACGCACAGTTACGTCAAACGCGCACTCGCTATATATTCCTACGTGTTGACGTCAGCGGTCTCTTCCCTGCCTATGCCCCGGTGAGGTGGGCAGTGTAACTTCTGTGTCTGTTTCTCCAAACAGCGAATCCAAAAACATCCGTCAAAATGGTGAGCGGTTCCGTCATTTATTACCTTCCGTGCTTTAATATGGTTTTATATCAGGTCACACCGCGCTGATTTACGGACCTACATTTGGATAAAACGAGGTTCTGGTTCAGGCAGTGGGTTAGCATCAGAAGTCCAAAATGCTAGCCCTTTTGTATTTTAATATGACTGCTTTTTTCGACTCTCCCAAGACGCATTTTAATTTCTAACGTTTACGTTAGAGTCTAATGTGGTTGTTTATTGATTTCATGCTCGCTTTTGGCACATTTAATGTGCAGTAACGTATGTGGCGTAGTTTGCCGGTCGCTGGCTCGTATTCAGGCGGGCGGCCTATGCCTGATTAGCCGTTTAGCTAACATCGCTCATGGACAAAATGGGCACGAAGTGGCCTAAATGGCACCGCCTGGCTAGACCAGGCAGGTTGTGTGTGTATGTGGGGTTTGTGTACTACTGTAAGAATAAGCTACATGTTGAGTATATGTGGTAATGGCAGGTGTTTGGTTACTGTGCGGTCTGGCCCGCTATTCTGCCGCTGTCTTTGTTACACGTGGCCTGTTGCCGGCTGATGTGGCGTAGGTCCTCAGCTGCTGTTTGGGCAGTTTTCCAACGTAACCAGATTATAATGGAGGTTCGCAAGTCTACATTTTTGTGTCGTTACGACGATTTGATGATTGCTAGCCATGAAGTAGCCGGATTTATTCCGTTTACCTGCTGTTCTTAAGTTGAGGTGCCCTGGGCATCGCCTTTACCCGTCTGCAGTGCGCTTGTCACCTGGGCGCGGCTGTAATGTCAGCAAAATGCTGTGGCCCCCCACTGACGTTTTTGTCCTTTTATTACATGAGTGAGTAATACAATGGATTGGCTTCATTTTTTTAGTGTCAGCTGTTTCGCGCTGTGTGCAATTTAAATGAGAAGTTTTGTATAGACATCAATGTTTTGTTTTTATAATCTGTCATTTAACAAGTTTCAACTTTACCTCCTTCAGGTGAACTTCACCGTAGACCAGATCCGTGCCATCATGGACAAAAAGTCCAACATCCGTAACATGTCTGTGATTGCGCACGTTGACCATGGTAAATCCACTTTGACTGACTCGCTGGTATCCAAGGCTGGTATCATTGCTTCAGCCCGTGCCGGAGAAACACGGTTCACCGACACAAGAAAGGATGAGCAGGAGCGTTGTATTACCATCAAGTCCACGTGAGTTTGCTAATATAAAGCCATCTAGCGCTCGCTCTTGGCTACAATTAAGTGCTGATTTGCTAAATTGATGGATACTGTACCTTTTTTCCCCACAGTGCCATCTCCTTGTTTTATGAACTTACTGAAAACGACATGGCTTTCATCAAGCAGTGCAAAGATGGTTCAGGCTTTCTGATCAACCTGATTGACTCTCCCGGACACGTAGACTTCTCCTCAGAAGTGACAGCTGCATTGCGTGTCACTGATGGAGCCCTGGTGGTGGTTGACTGTGTGTCTGGTAAGGTTATGCTCTTGAGGAGGAAAGTGTTGTTAAATTGTAACTCTTCTAGATGAAATGCTGATTAATTTAATTAAAACATTTTACATCCCTCTATCTAGGTGTCTGTGTTCAGACTGAGACTGTACTTAGACAGGCCATTGGAGAGAGGATCAAGCCAGTGCTGATGATGAACAAGATGGACCGTGCCTTGCTGGAGCTGCAGCTAGAACCTGAGGAATTGTTCCAGACCTTCCAGCGCATTGTGGAAAACGTCAACGTCATCATTTCCACTTACGGAGAGGATGAGAATGGACCAATGGGAAACATCATGGTGAGAATTGGTTTATGGATGGTTTTTTTTGTGTTTTTAAGCCCATGTTTAGTTTTTGCACTTTAGAACTGAGGAACTATTGGTGCACTTGATTGATTAAAGCCAGTTTTCACTAAAGACCATCAGTGAGCATAACCATGTAGCCCCAAACAAGTTCTTATCTAGCAAGTCGGTGCCTTTTAGTTTTTTACATTTTTGTTTAGTTTGAGTAAATCTGGCACTAAATTGTCACTTGATAGAACTTTATATTAAATTTTTCCGCCCAACAACCTCATGGTTAAACAACTCTTCTGACACATTTAGATTGATCCTGTTGTCGGCACTGTCGGCTTTGGATCTGGACTGCATGGCTGGGCCTTCACCCTCAAACAGTTTGCTGAGATGTATGTGATGAAGTTTGCTGCTAAGGGTGATGCCCAACTGGGACCAGTGGAGCGCTGTAAGAAGGTGGAAGACATGATGAAGAAATTGTGGGGTGATAGGTGAGACTTCCAAAGAAATAACACTTGTACCACAATTTGGATTTTAGTCTGTTAATGTTATAATTGAATATTATTCTTTCTGTAGGTACTTTGATCCTTCGACTGGCAAGTTTAGCAAGTCTGCTTTTAGCCCTGATGGCAAGAAACTTCCCAGAACCTTTGCTCAACTCATTCTGGATCCCATCTTCAAAGTGAGTGGATATTGGTGTAGTATAGTCAAGTAGGCGAAGAAAATGATGACTTGATTTCTTCACTTTGACCTGACTGTTTAGTGGTGAAAGACTTCGATCTGATATGGCAATGCAGTTTTTTATTAATGAATTTATAGGTGTAAAATTTATGGTTGTTCAATCATGTGTCCTCTTGCAGGTTTTTGATGCCATCATGAACTTCAAGAAGGAAGAAACTGCTAAGCTGATTGAGAAGTTGGAAATCAAGCTGGATCAGGAGGACAAGGACAAGGAGGGCAAGCCCCTGCTGAAGGCTGTGATGCGTCGCTGGCTGCCAGCTGGAGAGGCCTTGCTTCAAATGATCACAATTCACCTTCCTTCTCCAGTCACTGCTCAGAGATACCGCTGTGAGCTGCTGTATGAAGGACCTGGAGATGATGAGGCTGCCATGGGTATGTTGGCTGTAATTGTGGGGGGGGGGAGATCCTAAGCTATTGCTGTACTTATGCTTCTCTGTATGCTGGCAAAACTGAAGAGATTTGTTTCTCAGGTATCAAGAACTGTGACCCCAAAGCTCCCCTTATGATGTACATCTCAAAGATGGTGCCAACTACTGATAAGGGACGTTTTTATGCCTTTGGGCGTGTCTTCTCTGGCTGTGTGTCTACTGGCCTGAAGGTGCGCATTATGGGACCAAACTACACCCCTGGAAAGAAGGAGGATCTTTACCTTAAACCCATTCAGAGGTTAGTTTTTTCATGTAGTCAGGATGTTGCATAGCATGAAGCTGAAACGTGAGTAATGGCTGTTCTGCTTTTATTTTGAAACCACTCTTAAACATTGCTTGTTTCAAACTTAGGACCATTTTGATGATGGGTCGTTATGTTGAGCCTATTGAGGATGTGCCCTGTGGTAACATCGTGGGTCTAGTAGGTGTGGACCAATTTTTGGTGAAGACCGGGACCATCACCACCTTCGAGCAGTCTCACAACATGCGTGTTATGAAGTTCAGTGTGAGTCCTGTGGTGAGAGTGGCAGTTGAGGCAAAGAATCCTGCTGACCTGCCCAAGCTGGTAGAGGGCCTTAAACGTCTGGCAAAGTCTGACCCCATGGTGCAGTGTATTATTGAGGAGTCTGGAGAGCACATTATTGCTGGAGCTGGTGAGCTGCATCTTGAAATCTGCCTTAAGGATCTTGAGGAGGACCATGCATGCATTCCATTGAAGGTACCTCATCAGGGTTTCACTAGTGGTAATGGTAATGTTTTTAAACAATATCTGACTGAATTTGCTTCTTTCTCCAACAGAAATCTGATCCAGTAGTGTCTTACAGAGAGACCGTATCTGATGAGTCCAAAATGATGTGCCTGTCAAAGTCCCCCAACAAGCATAACCGCCTTTTCATGAAGGCTCGTCCCTTGGCTGAAGGTCTGCCTGAGGACATCGACAAGGGTGACGTCGCGGCCAGACAGGAGCTGAAGGCTCGTGCCCGTTATCTGGCTGAGAAGTATGAGTGGGAGGTGACTGAGGCCCGTAAGATCTGGTGCTTCGGTCCTGACGGAACTGGACCCAACATGCTGGTGGATGTGACTAAGGGAGTCCAATACCTTAACGAGATCAAGGACAGTGTTGTGGCTGGCTTCCAGTGGGCAACAAAGGAGGTGAGTCGAGTGCTTTTAGAGTTTCAGATTTGATTGTTTTGTAGTGTTTGAATTTCTCTTTCTTCCTCCAAGGGTGTGCTGTGTGAGGAGAACATGCGTGGCTGTCGCTTTGACATTCACGATGTGACCCTTCATGCTGATGCCATCCACCGTGGTGGTGGCCAAATCATTCCTACAGCCCGCAGAGTGCTTTACGCTTGCCAGCTCACAGCTGAGCCCAGACTCCTTGAGCCCGTTTACCTAGTTGAGATCCAGGTAGGGTTTGACTTTCAAAAATGCTTTTTGCTAACTTTTGAAGTGTTGTTCGGTGCTTTATGGTGCTCTCCTCCATCCAGTGCCCTGAGGCTGTCGTTGGTGGCATCTATGGTGTGCTGAACAGAAAGAGAGGCCTAGTGTTTGAGGAGTCGCAGGTCGCAGGAACTCCCATGTTTGTGGTCAAGGCCTACCTGCCTGTCAACGAGTCTTTTGGTAAGTGAGGCAATCAAATGAACACCTCAAAGGGGAGACATGTTGGTGCATCAAGTTGTTGAATGCTGGGCTAAATTCTTGTTCCTTGTAGGTTTCACTGCTGACCTCCGCTCAAACACCTCTGGTCAGGCTTTCCCACAGTGTGTGTTCGACCACTGGCAGGTCCTGCCCGGTGACCCAATGGAGCCAAACACCAAGCCTTGTCAGATTGTGGCTGACACACGTAAGCGCAAGGGTCTCAAGGAAGGAATTCCAGCTCTGGATAACTACTTGGACAAATTATAAAGCTCTTGTCCCATTCCTTTCCCCTCTTCACTATCCTCTCTTCCCTTCCCCATCAAGGGACTGGACTGTACAGATCATGAGCACTAACGCTTGCCAAAAGTAAAGACGAGATGCGATCAATAAAATTTAAACATTAATAAAAGAGAGAAAAATTGTATTGAGTGTGGACATTAATTGCTTTGTAGAATGTTTGTAAAATAAAACCTGCATGGTGCTTATGGGCAGACAAGGATCTGATTATGTAGTTTCTGTGAAACAAGATTGCTTAACTTAAGTGCAGGATGTTTGGTAACAATGTTGGGTAGGTTGGCTTTCACTCTACCTCTTTGCATGTCTCTTGCTCACTCCAATGCAGTGATTTTCCATCTGGATACCATTCTTCTCTGCACATGTTCAACTTATGAAAGTCTTGTTAACTAGCTGGAGCAGGAGTACTGGGACCACAATGTGTGGAGTAAGGCTGCTTCAAGTAACTGGTTAACCACTGCTGCAATACGTGAGGTGTGTGTGTCGGGGCTATTAAAGCTAGGTTAAATACGATAAAATTCTCAGGCCCATGGTTGCCCCACCTTAATACTAGACTGAAATTAGGTTTATTTTTTTATTCACCAGTAAAAATGTGGATTACTAATGCATCCCATCTTGTAACCATAATTGTTTGGTAGCAATGTCAATAATACCAGATGTAGTACTTCATTACAGAAAATACTCATGTATAAATGTTATGTAACTATCTTAAGACTTGGAATTCAGCAGGGACAAATGTCCTTTCAGAAAACCAACTGCCTCAAATCAGTAATCACAAACTTAAGTTCACAGACTTTAATTATACATACAAGACATGGACATATTTACAGCACTTATGATAAAGCAAATTCTAAATAGTATACAGATTGGCAAATAGCTTTACATTCATTCAGTTCTAAGTTTAATCCTCCAAGTTTGATATTTTTTTTCCCCCAGGTAGAAATAGCAAAACAATGATGTTCCAATACTTCATTACACTTAATACTTACAAATAGAGCTTCGTTCCACCAATAGCATTTAGAATGCAAGCGCTCTATTAGAAATTTGGCTCTTTTATTAAGAGGGCAACTATGGTTGAACAGCATTAATTGTAAACATAACCTACTTAAATTTAACATGTGGCAAATCAAATTTCACGTGTGTCAGAATATATATGTAACAGTCTGTTTCACACAATTGTAGTGTATTTCCCCCCCCAAACATTGTACAATCTGCAGTTGTGTCTGGGTCGAAAGTGCATCAGTGCAACTCATAGAAGCAATGAGCATTTCACTAATCAGTCAAAAGTTGGACCCAGTTCAGAACCACGTCGCAACACTAAATTGACAAAACTAAACTGTGTTGTGTAAGCTTTGCTAGAACATGTCCGGATCTGTAGAATAACATCTGTTGCATCTATTAACAGTTTGCATTTTTGAAAGTGTTCACTACTTGGTCATAACTTCAGACTTCTACTATGAGGTGCTACACAAGTAGAAAAACGACTCTACCCAAAGTACAAGTGGGCACTTGATGGAATTCTCATGCTCTGAAAATATGGCAACAGAAAACTGAAGAAAATAAATTTTTGGTCACTGATCTGCAGTGAGACCAGAGGAGTTCAGTGGATTAGGAATAATGTGTAACGGAGTCAAAATGCTTCGGACTAATGGAGGTCCATCATTATGTGTAGAAGATTACTTCTGGAATTTGTCCATCCTCTACGGAAGTGCCATTGTTGTTGCCTGCAGCATAACAGAAGGTGAAGCACGTTTTTGTGCCTGTGGCCGGGGCTTCATGTGTGACTTTGCGCATGCCCTTTGTCCCATAATGCGAGTCTGGTCCCTGCAGACATTAAAAGACCATTTCTTTTAGAATTTGCAGTTAAAAACCAAAGACTAGCCAAAATTACATTGATTTAACAAAAAAAAAATCAAATATGCATTTGATATCACAGATAATAAACACACATACAGGAACAATGACTGCCTTGTAAAAAATTATATATAAATATACACATACAAAAAACAGAATTGAAATCATGCATTTACTGGCTATCAGAACTAATATTAAATACTACCTTAAGCGTTGCACAGGCAATGTAGTTGACGCTGGGGAGTATCTCCACAGGCTCCTTGAACATTACTCGGAAAGTATTAGCTGTGCCATCACAGCTGAAGCCTGTGTCATTCTGTCCCAAGACTGTGTTACTGTCTGTGTGGATGATCTGTGTACAGGGATATAGGTTTTGTAAAAGAAATCCTAAACGCATTGTGTGTTTATTTATTTATGGACATATATTACCTGTATATTGACCTGATAGTCGGTTGGACCATGTATGGACCCATAGAGTCCAAATCCCACCACAAATATTCTGCGATTAACAGAAAACCTAGGGAAAACATTGAAAAACAAATTATTTCCATGAACACTGTATATAACTGCTCACTCTGTGACTTTGGTCTGAAAGCTCAAATGAGCAGTTCTCTAAAACTGCAGTTTAATTACCGGATGCGATCGCTGGTCCCACTGTATCCCCAGCGGCTCTCCACCTGACCAAAGCGAGTAATGCTGCACTCCTTTCCCCGCAGACAGCAGCGCGGTCGGTCAATAAACTCCACGTGGGGTTTAGGGTTGACTGTGAAGTGCAAGAAGAGGCTGACCACCTCCCGGTCAGTCAGTATACCAGACTGAGCTGGACCTGCTCACAAAAAACAAGGATGATTGAGCACCAGATGCACAAGCTAGTCTCTTCCATTCTTGAGCACTGCAAACCTGATTGATTCTCTCAGTAAAAACTTTATAGATCATTAAGAGACACCTCATATGAGAATTAAAACCACATATATAGTTTTAAAGAGCTTTTAGCAGACGTAAAATGATTTTATCAAGAAGCAAGTACTCAAAACCACTCATTTTTAAAACCTACAGCACTGTGTGGTTTCAAGTATTCTTAATTTGACACACCTGATCCAGCACATCGATTATTTATGGACCCCTTAACAAACCGCATTAGTGATGGGGCAGAAAACTGAAACTGCAAAGGGCTGTGGGTTACCTGGAACTAGAAGACTAATTGTTCAATGCAGGAACTTCTTCCATATAAGTGCTTACTAAATAATGACCACTGCAAGAACATTTTTAAAGTAATTTACAAATTCCCATGTCGTGTTCGCATCAAGCTACCGTTACCACACATTCAATTCCACACACAGGCCTATTGCAACATCTAGTAGTAGGGAGATCTTCCATCAGACTCATGCAAGATGTTCAAGTAAACTTCAATTAGTTCACACCAAAGCCTAACCTCCTATATATTTATGCTATTCTTTTAAAAAACATTCAGTTTAAACAAAAACTGATTAAGTCATTGTAAACCATCATAGCATTAGAAAACGACTGTAGTTAAATCACCTTCATACACACAATCCGTCAGTGCATCAGTTAATCCTGCATTGCTGTATATTAATCAGTGAAGAATGTTACCTCACTGGGCAGAACACTTATTATACTGTTCTTACCAGCAGCAAACTCCTCTATGGTCATCAGTGGGAAGCGGATTAGGCCAAGGGCCTTGCCAAGCACTCGCCGTTTGTTCTCTGGGGTGGGTTGCAGTTGTTGCCTCTGAGATTCAGCCTCCGCCCAGCGCACAGCAGCTCCAAAGAGACGCACCTCCCGCACCCCCAGTGTGTCCCTCTCCAACACAGCCACCAGGGTATCTAACAGCAAGAGAAAAAAACAAGTCATTTCATGTCTGTCTGTGCATTAGAAGAATGTCGTTCTGCTCAAGTGACACCAGACTTTGAAGCAATACCAATGTCAATGTCAGTGAAGCCCTCGGCTGCAAGCGCGTCTGCAGTGTTCTTGTCTATATTCTCCAGGCAAAGGCTGGCGAGCTGCGGCTCATCAAACAGACGTGCCTATAACAACAACAGATGTTTAGGAGCTTTAGTATAATTAAAGACACTATTTAGCATTAGAGGTTCATAAGATTTATTTTCACATTCTGGATCAAACCCCACTCCAACATACCCTAGAGGCACTGGACAGTCCTCCATGACTCCAGAGAAACTGCTCCACATCCCAATGTGGGAGTGTATTATAACTAGGCCTGTCAAGAGAGGGGTGGTCTAGTGTTTAGGACTGGGATCAGAAGGTTGCAGGTTTACGTCCCAACCTGGGCCCCACAGAGGTAAACCGCCCCCACTCCACTGGTAGTTGCCTGCTGCTCCACGTGATGTGATTGGTAAAAATCAGGGGTCACATTTAATTGTGGTGACAAAGTCACTTTCACGTCACTACTTTTAGATAATTTATATATAGTCCCAGAAATAACTGCTAAATAATTTTTGGTCTTTGAATGTTCTTACATTATCGCCGGCTTGTCCTTTATTATATATAACAGAAACTAAAATTAACCAACCCAAAAGCACACAGAACCAGAAGCAGCACGACTGGTTAAAACGCTGTGTACTCCGCTGTCAAGCTATAACGACAGGCCTACACACAAGTGCATTCATTCATAAATACACAACCATATATGTGTAAACAACTTGCCAATATTAAGGTCCAAAAACTGACATTTAATGTGTGATCATTTAAAAATGCAATTATTGTAAATTCCTTTATATTTAAATGTTTATTGTATCCCACATGCAGCTATAGAGCAAATACACTAAGACAGGTAGGAGTTACCTTCAATTTATTTACTTAGTGCGTGTTAACTCTATAATTTGGGAGTTTTGGATGGAAGGTTGTTGCCACAATTAAAACATCAGGTTGATTTGCAGTTAAATATATTTTGCTTGTTGCTAGGATAAATAACTATATATTTACACTAGTAAATACACAAGTATCCTTAGAGGCATTTCCCAAATAGAACATAAAAATTTAGGACAAGCTGTTTTTTTGTTAAATGTGTTATTATTTAAATGTTTAATAATGTCATTTTGGGCTCTAGATTGCCTCCAACATACTGACGTGCCTGTACAATGGTTCTTGTTTAATAGTTACATTTTCCCCTTCAAAATACTACATATATAACCAGAGAAATAACGTGTAAGCTTGAATCTACAACACAAAATGCATATATAACCTATAGACTGAATTATTTATTGTTAAAAAGTTACTCATGCACCAGCAACTTGGTAATAAAATCCTAAATCATTGAGCATGTGTTAGCATGCACATGTACACAAACAATAACAACCAAATAGATCGGCTCCGTGGCTGGACCCACTGTGACTGATGCCTGACCCAGCCATTTGAGCCAGTGCAAGATATTTATCTGATTTAAGTACTGGATTGGTGCATCCATAATTGTTATGTGCAAAGTATCTCCCAGTTTTCTCAGGAAATATAAAATACCACACTCAGGTTCCCAACCTCTTTCAGGTTTGTGATTTAAATCCGGTTATAAACACTTTGTCAATACTATCATTAGGTTGTAAAACTGTCTTTGTTGATCTGAATTATATCAATAAGTGCACCTTAACAGAGTATAGGGGGTCCTGGAGTTATGCCGGGTTTCCATTCCTTAGAATGCAACAGAACAGGAATTTTGTTGCAAGTTGAATCTTATGTATGTAACGAAGACACAGATTTATTAAACATTATCGATTAGCAGCATATAGCTAACACAAGTCTCTCCCGTAGGCCTTTGTTTGTGGGATGTAAAAAATATTGTATGTTCTTGTTTATTAAAGTTGATACTTATTTTCCTTAAGCTCTTGTCAATTTGTTAACTTTTCAAGCGAACATGCGCTTTGTTTTTGTGCATAATCAATCAAACTTCAAGTCTCAATTGAAGTCATGTTTCAAGTCTTGATTTAGTACTTCTAAACTTTAGAAGAATATCCTACTTAAATACATATAAATACAAGCAGGAAGCATGTTCTGATGAACTGATTTGGCCATCAGAATATCCTACTAATAGATATGTATGATGGAGGCATAAAACAAGTATGGTAGTATATTCTGATAAGGCAGCACAGATAGACGTGACTATAAATTTACGCTGCGGTAGGAAGATCTGGCAAAGTAGGACGTTTTGTCAGAACAGCCTCTATTTAAAGTCATGCGGATTATCAGGAAAAGTTATGGGCACAAGCTTAAACTTTCCTGGGTGCAACACTCTTACCTGTGTAAGCAGCATGAAGGCGTTGTCGGCCCGCAGATTTTTCTTCAGGAACTCCACACAGTGAGCTTCCAGCGCAGGCACTGCGTATTTCTTCGCAGTGTATAGTGTAGTCATCACTGTCTCGGGGCCAATCTGCACCTCGTCGGAGTAAAGAAACCTGAATGGGAGGCAATCAGCCCGCATGACAGACAGTCCTACTCTCCAATCATCACATGCTCCACCAGTGCCGTGTACACACCACATGTCAATACAAGGACACCTGAAGGGCATTTATGCTAAACAGCCCACCATTTAAGTAAACGGTGTCAGGCAGCGTTTAGATACACGTTCTTACTTGAGGAGAGCCAGAAAAGCAGCCGGTTCCACATCTGGCAGCTCAATTTCTGTCGACGTTGTGGCCATTCCTCCGTTGAACATGGCGTCGAACACAGCGCTCCCAACGGCGAGCGCGAACCTGTGGGAAACAGAAAAGGAGGCACAAGGTGTTAAAGAGGCCAGAAAGGCTATTGGATGTCGTTTAGGGATAAGAAGCTTGTTTCCCCCTTCAGTTTTGTGCCCCCTTAATATCACATAAAGGAGTCAAATGACGGGACGAATAACAACAACAGGGAGAGAGCCAGTTTCGCAGCTAACGCTACCCGGTTTCATTTAACATAAACGCTGTAAATGCGTGGGTCCGGGCACCTTTTCACCTTTCCTTTGCCTATATTTCGGTTCGGGTGTGCTGTAGTACATTTTCAGCTCACAAGACAAATTGTGTACGTTAAAGAGCCCGTGTTTCAAAACTTACTGCATCGTTTTGAGCCTTACCTGTGTGCAGGAATGCGCTGCACCCCCATCCCCTTCCCCACCAAAAAATGGACGTCGCTTAGCACCTCGTTGTTAAAGAGAAATGCGAACCTTTCCTTCACCGTGCTTTTCGTCGCCTGCCAGTTATACACGGGCTCCCGGTAGACCAGCACGGAGGCCGGGCTGCCGGGCAGCGACGAAGAGATGGCGGCCGTGTCCGCCGAGCATGCCGACGACGCGGCAGTCATGTTGGACGGGGATTCTCCGCTCGTCGTCGCCGCGACCTGGCCGGACCCATACCGAGCTTGGTGACCCGCGTTCGGCGTAGCCCTCAACGCGACGTCGCTGTCGAGGCCTGGCTGGGGGTTCGTACTCCCCGTGCTCCTGCTGAGCCCTCCGGCAGCGGCCGTGGCCCCGGCATTGCCCGGCGGGACCGAATGGACTCCGTTGCTCGCCTGGGCGTTGCCTAGCGGGCCCGGGTTAGACAGGTTTAAACACGAAGAGCGACTGTTGCTCTCACCCGCGGCCATCTTGGATGGAGAGCACTGCAGACTTTGCTGGAATAAACATGCACAACAGCGCATAGCCAGAAACGCTGGCCAAAAGTGACTGGTCTTTCCCCGAGAGAGGGTGGAGAGATTGAGCTTTAAGTGGCTGGGATCTCAACATCTTCCATGACAGTTAGATTGTATTATTTAGTTTATGTTTAGGACGCTTGCATGTACATTTTCATAAGCCTTTGTTTCCAGCAACAGCGACCGTCCTGTGTGTGTAGGCAGCGGGGCAATGTGTTTCAGTGCAACATGGTCCCCACCACATATGCCAGCTCAAAATACAGTGTTGAGGTGGCTGTACCCTTGATCTAGGCATTTACCTGTATCTCACATGGAGAAAAACATCCTTATGATTTTTAATAAGAACAATAAATGTGGTCATTTAGTAGAATCACTGCATAAAGACTCTTATACACAAAATATATATGAAAATGTCCCTAAGTGTAAGCAAACTAACAAAGCAAAACCTTACGATTAAACATCAGGGGTCAGTATTACCAACTGGCATCAATTTCAAGGCGATGTTCTCGCTGAAAGCTCTTGGTGAGCATGTACGCAGGGTTTGTTTACTATGAGAGAAGCTGTGTGAACCGTACGGTTTGAAATGAAGTTGTGAATGGACGAAGCTAACCAGCACGCCTGCTACTACGTTTACAAAGCCTGTTTTAGCACTGCTACCTGGATTCAGGACATCCTACCAACACTTGAGGTTCAGGTCAGGCGTCCCAGTTACGCACTTAAATGTTCTATAAAGGTTATTTAAAGGGTAAAAAACACCGAACGCCCAGCGCTATTTTAAAAGACGTTAAACTGAAATAAACAGGGTTACTTGTAAGTTTAAAAGCAAAAAGCACGTACCATAATTATTCCTTTCAAATCTCTGTAGGCTATCTGCCGCTGGTCCCACTTTGCGAAAAACTGATACGGCGTTTAATGAAAAAAGGAATCGTAACAAGTCGTCGCACTGCCCTCCTCGGCCAAAACAGCCAATCAAATGTCGCAAATCCAGCTTTGCTCACCTCGACAGCCAATCAGTGCCCGGAACTCGTCGTACGTTTTAACAGGCTCGTTGAGTTGGGAGGACGCGGCTACTCAGGTACGCTAAAGTCTGTATTTGGCTAAAAACGAAGATCTCTGATGTAATTTTCAATGAAACGTAACTTGATTCTAAAGACATATATTCGAAAAAATCTATTAATTGACGTTTTTATAGCTTTCCGTGAACTGATAAAAGTCGAAATGTGCTTTCGCTAGCTAGCGAACAGCGCAAGCTAACAATAATAAGAGCTTGGTTGAGACGTGCTAGCTAATGCTCGTTTGAGAGAACTGGACGTTGTCATGACATTTTCAGCCTCCTTTACGAAGCCAGGTGATTAGTAAAAACCTTATGTAGCAGTTATCATCGTAGAAAAGCTCTTATGCTGTATTAAGATCGTAAACAACAATGTTATGATTACTAGCATTTCGGTTAGCTGATCAGGCACCCTAAGTTAGATGATTAGCCAACTAGCAGTCTGAATACTTCAGCTAGTAGTGCAATTGAAACGCTGTTTACAAAGAAATAAGATGGCTTTCACTATGTAAAATTTAACAACCATTCCTATTTGCGTAGGTCTTTAAGACTTGTACATTGTACTTATTAATCTTGCTTGTTTTGTCCCATGTTCATCAGAAACTGAGTCCACAATGGGAGGGGTCAAACAAGAACAGACTGACGTCCCTGCATCAAAGAATTCCCATCCCTCAGACTCCCCTCAGGAAGAAGTAAGATTTAGACACAGCCACTGATTGTACTATCCAGGATCCACCCCTGTTCTAACACACTGCCATCACCCTATAAATGACTTATAAATCAGCTGATTATTTGGCTCGACTGCGCCCATTTGCAGAGTCGAGGGAGGTTTCAGAACTAGGGTTAGGATAAACACTTGAATCTCTTAAAACAGTGGTCACTAAGTCTGCTCTAGAGTCTTTTTTAAGAGTTAACATCCTAATTAAACACAGCTCAGAGTCCCAGTCCACTTATTTTGGATCAGGTGTTAGATTTAGGTTTGCTGGCCAGCAGAGGTTTAATGGACTCTGCTTCATTTACCTTAACTTGGAAAAAAGGGTTTTTGTAGACTTGGAGAAAAACACATTTTATTTCTTGTATGCTTTATAAATATAATCTATACAGAAAACCTTTTACTCCCTGCACAGCCTGTAAAGAAGCGTGGGTGGCCCAAGGGTAAAAAGAGAAAGAAGGTTTTACCTAATGGCCCGAAGGCACCAGTCACTGGGTACGTGCGCTTCCTAAATGAACGGCGGGAACAGATTCGTGCCTTGCACCCTGACCTCCCTTTCCCTGAAATCACCAAGAGACTTGGGGCAGAATGGAGCCGCCTCGCTCCCCATGATAAGCAGGTACCTTTGCAATGAAATACAAGTGGAAGAGGACAAACATTGAATTTTTTGCTACAAGGCTAAAAGCCAACATTGGTTCGTTGTCAGTGTTCTGGACGTCCTACCCCATAATCATGCAGTATTTTTCTTTTGCTTGCAGCGTTACCTAGATGAAGCAGAAAGAGAAAAAATGCAGTATGCTCGGGAACTAAGGGAATATCAGAAAAGTGAAGCCTATCAGCTCACAAATACCAAAATACAGGACAAAAGAATTAAGAAAGGTCAGAATAATGTCCTTCATATGCTGTTTGCCACTCTTTCTCTTCAAGCTTTTCAGTGAGAAAAAATTATTGTTTTTTGCTTTTTGGCAGAGGAGATGACATCTGTTATTATCAATGCTAATAGTTCAGGATCCTCCACTTTCAAGGTAAGTCACAAAGGCTTTGCTCAACAGCTGTCCTACGATTTAATTTAGGTTTGAATGAGCCTTGCTTGACCATTTAAAATATTTTGCCCTCCAGAGTTCAGACTTCTCCAACAGATTTGATGTGCCTATTTTCACCGAGGAGTTTTTGGACCAGAACAAAGGTTTGTGAGCATTACGATAGTAGAGTAGGTGACGTCTTCCATTTGGAAACATGTCTCTTATTATCTGCCCTACTGTTTCACAGCACGAGAGGCAGAGCTTCGGCGGTTGCGAAAGGCTAATATGGAATTTGAGGAGCAAAACGCTATCCTGCAGAAGCACATAGCTGACATGTTCAGTGCTAAGGAGCGGTTGGAGGCTGAGCTTGGCCAAGATGAGCTCCGCACACAAACTTTGCATCGCCGCCTGCAAGCAATCAGACAAACGCTGGTCAGCAGCCTGGCGTCTGTGCCCCTCCCAGGTCGGTAGCACAGTTCTGGTGTTGTGGCAACTTTTTTTTTATGGTCTAAGAATTAATTAAAGGCAGTTTGTCATATTCTTTTTCTCTTTGTATTGTCTGTGGACTTTAACTTCTGCCGCATCTGTTGTTTACCTGTAGAGCTGAAGGCATTAAAATCTACGTTTGTGTTCAGTATCTTGTAAATTTGATCTGTGTTTAGGTACAGGTGAGACTCCCTCAGCTGGAACGCTTGACTCTTACCTGAGCCGCCTGAGCAATACCTTGGAGAGTAGTCCTCATGAACACAGGGCCCTGCTGCACAAGCTCCAAGAGCTTTTGGCTCACTTGGACAGGTAACTGTGTTACAGCTGCGTCAGTGAAATTTTCAGATACCTCACATGATCAGTTCTCCTTAGAAACGGTTACTTAATTGCTATCTTCTGGTTGTCCAATATTATTTCTCTTATATAGTGAGAAACTTTGAGAAAGATGCAGCTGTTCAAGTGCCAAGAGGAGCAATGTCACCCTTATAACCAGGAGAGAAGCAGGGGAGTGTAGCAGCAATGCCTGAGGATCTAACTGGCCTTTTTTTTTTTCTTTCTTTTCTTGAAATGGATTGATATTTTCATTTAGAATAATGTTTTTTTTTTCACCTACTCAAACACAGTTACAAAAGACATCGGCAGGTATTAATACATGCTCGAAATAATCAATTATTGTTCTTCAGTGCTTTAGACTTGCATGATCGGGGGTTTGCCTAACATACCTAAACATATGTATTTTTTTTATTTAAAAAACTAAATTTTCACTAGTCATTTAATAATGAATGAACTTTCAGAATTGCCCTTTCCCGTATTTCAGACTTTTTCAGGCTTACACTGTTGTATTATAATTGTATATGTGAATGGACATATTCCCATAGGTACTAAGGAAATTGAATCAGGGAATGTTTCAATGTGACAATATATACCCAATGTAGGAAATAAAGTCCTCCATTTTTAAATGTTTACACATGAATTCTTAAGAGCAGAAGGTGGCTATTAAGACTTATTTTGTAATTGTAATGTTTGAGGCTATGGAGGTGAAACAATAAAGATCATGTTAAAAGATATCTGTTTGCTGTAGTTGTCCTTTCATATTTGATAATGGTAAAGAAAGTATCCCACTGCTTTTGGCAAATTTGTGGGTACCGAACCCAAGTTTCCTAGTTTTAGGTTTATGATATAAATTGTGTGCCACAGCTGGGAAATTTTAATACTGAGCAGTCTTGCCTGTACAGTTCATATCCAGCAGGGGGAGGCATTGGGCCACATTACTACCCTGAGACTACTACAAATAGAATTTTGTGCAAGACCCCAGCTTTTAAAGTTGCTTTCCCGTTAAAATTCCCGATTACGTAAGCACATCCTTAATCATGATCTTGAATTGCCATATTCTGATCCATGTGTTTGGTCTAAAGCAGAGTTCTTACTATTTTTTAGTATTGGTAAAACGTTACAATTGTAAGATGAATATGAATACATATGCTTAGGAGGTACAATTTATCTAATTTTGTTGTACTTCACCTTTGTTATGTGGTAATTAGCCCAAATAGGCACAATTTTACAGGTCTAAAATTATTTCCCAGGGTTTAATGATGCACAGGGAGAGGCCAGTGTGGTCACGTGCCAGGCGCATCGCTCGTGCTGTGATTTTTTTCACCTGACGTCACGATAGTAACGTTCTCTCCGCTCGTAACGGCCGCGCTGAACAAGATGGCTGCGCGTCGGCAAACCGCAATATTAATCCCGTTTTTCGTTTGAAACAGCCATTTATAGAAACTAAATCGTCCATAATTCGTTAATAGGTGTGTGAGGGGGTGTTTCCATATGTAAAGCAAGGAGGGTGGTCATTCAGCGTCAGCGCCCACCACTGATAAATCGTAGTAATTCAACAAATCTTTTACCTGAAGAGACGCGGAGACGAAGGTGCACAGCTGGGTGTAGCTTATAACCGCAGAAAGAGATGTCACTTCTGTGTGTTGGAGGTAAGTGGGCATTTTTTGAGTCGGCGACGGTGAGGTGGGAGCGGTAGGTTGTCGTGTTGTCCTGTCTCCGCGGCGGTGTGAGAGGGGACAGCCGCGGAAGAGCACTCCTCAGCGGCGATGTGAGAGGGGACACAGCCGCGGAAGAGCACTCCTCAGCGGCGGTGTGAGCGGGGACACAGCCGCGGACGAGCACTCCTCAGCGGCGGTGTGAGAGGGGACACAGCCGCGGACGAGCGCTCCTCAGCGGCGGTGTGAGAGGGGACACAGCCGCGGACGAGCGCTCCTCAGCGGCGGTGTGAGAGGAGCATCACTCGGTCTCCTCAGTAATCTACAAGGCTGCATTCACTAGGAGTGATTTGTAACTTTGGTTGCAAAGTCAGCTCTGCTGTGAGAACTGCGGCAAAATAAATCCTTATTTTGTTGGTCACAGTTTTTTTTTATTTCAGTGTTTAGAAGAATCAGCAGAGGGAACCTGGGTTCTGTGTCTCTGGTGTAGCAGCATTTAGGGGCGTATTCCCCCCAAGCTCCACGTTTGGCTCTCCGAAGCCAATGCCCCTGCATAAAGTGTTTTTTGAAAAGAGAAACACATACTATAATATGTACTTTTAATACAGACCAGTGTCCATTCTGCTATTACCTAGCCCGTATTGCCTGTGAAAAGACGGACAGTGTCGGACATGGTGGTTCACAGTCGAGGTATACATTTCACTAGAAAGCAGGGAACCCAAGCCACCAATAGCTCAAATGTGTGACCAAGTACTCCAGGCTGATTGAGGACTGAATAAACACTTGTAAAATCAATGCAGGGATCAGTCATCCATGCCAAGTGCACCTGTCATTCTTCTGAGACATTTTGACGTACTTTGATACCTGCTCTTTAATTTACCAGCATTTTTACGTGGGATTAAGGTAAGTAGGTCAATGATGGCCCAAGTTGATTTACTTTCATCATTCCGAATTGGCCCTTTACAAAGAGACCATGCGCTAATACATTAACACACGTTTCTTGGGATAGCGATAAAAAAGCTCTGCTCAGGATTCTTTACACGCTAAATTGCATTTGCATGCTCACCCACATTGCTTCACGTCCGTGGCATGTCTACCACCAATCTGGAATGAAACAGGCACAGCTTCCACCACTAACGTCCAAGAATGACAGTGGGTGTGTGGGTGTGTGTCAAAGAGCCTGGATAGATTCTTGGCAGTTGCTTTAATAACCTAGGCAGATGCACAGTGATACTTGACAGGTCCATTGGAAGTCTCATGCTCGCTTTTACTTCATCACCTTACAGCATTCTGCTGTTTGTCATTTTGATGACGTTCTCATTTATCTGAAAAATGTAAGTGGTTACGTTGTTGCATAATTTAAGCCTAAAAAATATGGATATACTGTGAATTTTCAGCTCAGTAGTTAAGATCATGTGTGGGTCAACATTACAATGAAATGTGTTAGACGAGAAGAACCAGTAAAATGTTTTAATAAAGAAATATGAAAATATATGGGGGGAAAAGAGCACAAGGATGTAATATTGAGGTAGTTGAGCACAGAGACAAAGGAATGTACATGAATGGTTGGGGGTGGAAGTGACCAGTGTATACAATATTGACCGTGCAAGTCAAAAGTTTGCTAGATGCACAAGGGGGATATGAAATGGAGATGTTTACTCAGAGAAAGGAATGTTTCTCATTATTGCATATTACAATCATACAGTGGCAAGAAAATTTCTTTTCAATGATGCCTTCAAATGCCTTTGACTTTCACTCGATGTTGTTTCTTTACCTCACTGATGAGTATTCGTTGTCCTGTTTGGGTCATTTTGACTGGGCGCCCACTTCTTGGTAAAGTAGCCACAGTCCCATAGTTTCTCCGTTTGTAGATCTGTAGACTAGTGAATTCTGAAGTCTTTGAAATCACTTTGTAACCCTTTCCAGCTTTATATAAACCAATAATTCTTAATTGTAGATCCTTGACTGAGACATGGCTCACATAAGCATATTCTTCTTGTGTGGAGAAAACTCAAAATGTTTGAGTGTTTTTATCTTTAAGTAGTTCTGGTCCATACCTCCAAACCTATTTTCTTTACAAACCTCCAGGTATACTAACACCTGACTCCAGTTAGCTTTTTAGCTTTAGTCGTTTACTAAAGGGTTCATATTCTTCTTCCACTAGCAACATGAGTTGTTTATGGTTGTTCTCAATAAAGACATTAAAAGATCCAGATGTTTTGTGTTATTACTTTTGAAAATTTCAAAAGGTATAAATACGTTTCCTTGCCACTGTATAACCGTTATCTGTAAATGTCAGGTATACAAATTGTGTATAATGAAGTATATGAAAGTAACCAGTGCATACAACAGTATTGCCCATTGGATAGAGTGCAAGACAGATTATTTAGGTGGCAGTGTGTAGTGCAAGACAAAAAGTATTAATGTGCCAGAAAGTATTGGTATTATTATATTGTTAGTATTCATTCAAAAGTTTTTATTTTATAACCAGATTAGCTGATGGGTTCTTTTTTGTAACAAACAATATTTGTGCAAATGTAGTGCAATTCCTTTACCTTTGATTACCAAAGTTGCTATACAAATAACATTGTTGGCCAGTTTAATGGCAGAAAAGAGCATTTTAAAATGAAAAAAAACATTTTATTTAAATAATATGTATCAAATTTAATGTTCTTTGTATTTTGGTACAGGGCTAGCTGGAGCTAGTGCCAGGCAATAAGACAATATTTGTCATTATCATAATGAATTGTGACCACAATGTTGTTGTTTTTTAGCATTTTGTGATATCGTCAGAATTTAAACACCGTTTCACTTCCAAGAGAGCATTATTAATCTACTACACTAATATTATATATATAATCTATTATTATTATTATTATTATTATTATCTTTTTTTTTTCACTTATCGTGATATGATATTTTTGACTTCTCGCCCACCTCTAACTGGAATATACAAATACAACAGAAGATTACTCACATGCCTTATGTATTTGTCATTAAGCTGCAAAATTGATCAGCCAAAACTAAAATAGTTGGAAATAAATCTATTGCCAGTTGCATGTTTGGAGCAAAACTGCCAATTTTGATCTTGTCTGATAATTTTCTCACATGTGAATAGCATGTAATTGTATTTTTAAAATGTCACATTTCTCTAAGCTCTTGCATTAAAGTGTAAAATTAAGGCAGTTCAGGACAAGTTATGGTTAACGAAAAGGTCTTTGAGAGTGTGTGTGTGTGTGTGTGTGTGTGTGTGTGTGTGTGTGTGTGTGTGTGTGTGTGTGTGCAACATTATATAGCCCACCACACA
>JBBIGC010000039.1:10070357-10106554 GCA_037576955.1 Lepidarchus adonis
GTGTGTGTGTGTGTGTGTGTGTGTGTGTGTGTGTGTGTGTGTGTGTGTGTGTGTGTGTGTGTGTGTGTAAAATACTGTAGACCACACTGAACATTATTCATTTTAATATGAATAAATATAGTCTTAATATTAAGTATGCTCAAGTGTCCAAGCTGCAGTGTATTATGAATGTTTTCTTAGAAATAAATTATCAGAACATTTTTATTATTGATTGCTCAGCTGCTCAGCACCGCTTACCATAATGGCAATTTATTGCATGTCTAAACTCTGTAGATATAATTCAAGAAATTATTACATATTCTTCATACTTTTAAAACGCCTTCACACTTCTCTGAATCTTGGAGAGCTCAGTCAATGAGAGTTTCATCGATGGAAATTTCTGATGAAATAAACATTATAAAACCCTCAAGATAGATATGCCACTTAACACTGTAGGCATTAGATATTTGCAGAGTAATTATATCTAGTCCTTACAGTAAATCATACAGTTATCATAGACAACTGATCCTTCTTTTTGTGATGGAGACATTCTTCACACTTTAGGCAGCTGTCATGGGCTCCGGCATTCCAGCCAGTAATGAGATTATACCTTTTATCTTTCTTTTTTTAAATAGAAATCTTCCTCAAATGATAATTTCCAATATTGTGTGTGTACAGCCCATATACAGAGAAGCCATTCCCTTATCAGCTGTGCTATAAAAGGTGGAAATTAAAGCACATAACTTTATAGGGTTGGATCGGATTTTTAGATTCCAATGATAATTAGCATCATGTTCCTTGAGGGGCTTTGTGTTGAGTCAGTCCTGGGTTTTATGCTGAAGGTGGATTTTTAATGGGAGCTCCCCTGCCCCTTCCCAGTCTCTGTCCCACTGAAGCATGCGTGTTATTTTTAGCAGCGGCGCCCACAGATTAACTGGAGCGCGAGCGGAAGAGAAGGAGCGGGAGTGCACGTGCACGGAAGCCACGTGGCGGGAGGGGGCAGGAGGGAGGGAGGCTCCTGGTGGAGGAGAAGGATGAGGTTCTGGAGCCTGTCATGATGAGCAACCGTTATCTGGCTTCAATTGTAAAGAGTAATTAGGGCTGGTGTCTAATATCTAATCACAGGTTTTACATTGGATCCCATGCCAGAGGAGACCCCACCTCTTTGTAGTGTCACTGTGGTAGATGCAAACTAACCAACATCGATGTTTTCAGTATCATATGGCAAGAATAGGAAGCCTGCAAACTACATTGTCAGCTGTCATGCATATAAAGTAGTTCTCAGGTTAACCAATACAGTCTGCTTTGCACATATTAAAGCAAGCGTTGTTGGAGCAACCCCAGAGATTAAAAAGAGACAGCTCAGCCTTTTTTCCTCTGGATTTTAAAGTGAAGGGTGGGAGTAGGATTAAAAAGAGAGCTTTGAATTTTAATGCCACCTTCACACTGAAGCATGCCATACACATTGCATGGGTTTACATCAATTATTAATGGGCACGGTGACGTCAGGGTGGCTGTAATACCATCGCATATTCCAAGATACAGCAGTGTCTCCTTCTGTGAGCCTACTCAGTTTGGACTTCTTTTAATTCTTTATAATGCCTCTTGTAGACCTGGGTAATACAACGATATTTGCCATTATATGGTATTCTGAGCATATTGTGATATTGTCAGTACTTCAATACACTGTGGAATATCTTTCATTTCATAGAGACCCTCATTAGTCTCGCTTAAGTGAACTTATTATACTGGGGTGTGAGAAACACCAAATAAAAGTCCTTTGTACTCATTATACTTGGATATTTTTGACAACATATAGCTAAATGTACTTTTGTTCAGTCTTAACAGATGATGGAAACATACTTCTTATATCCCATATCTGGAAAAGTTCTTAGTATCGTGATATGATATATTTTTGCCATGCCATCTGCCATGCTTTGTCAACTTTTGAAAGAAAATTGACACCAGAATGAACCTTATGATATCTTCATACACTTAAAAAGGAACCTTTAAATTGACGGAATGTGCGATCTGATTTATATCATGATATATATATATATATCTATTGATAACGATTTTTTTTCCATATCAACAAGTTTGAGCCTCTTGCATGTTTTTCTGTTTTTCTCTAAATTAAACTGATTGTCTGGGGAAAAAAATGAAACAGAATGCCTCAGGTAGTTCCCCATAGTAGTGTTGATTATGTGAAATTATTTCTCACAAATATACTTGAGAAAGTACCGGTATTATTATTTAAAATACTCTGAGAAGTAATTATTTTTAGTCAAGTAGCACCCACCTCATCAGTATTTGTTTAAAAATATGATAATGCTAACTTAGTGTGTTGATGGACAGATGTTAATTTAACGTTTTCAGTATTCTGCATCTGTTTTGAACCAATCTTTCTCTCTGTTACAGTGAAAAAAGGGAAGCTAGATGGACCACAAGGTTGGATCAGCAATCTAATTTTGCCATTACTTGCTTTCTGTTTTCATATCCACTTTGTTTTCCTGTACAGTAACTTACAGGTCAGAACATGTCTGTTTGTTTGCAGAGAAATTCAACACTTATGTGACACTAAAGGTGCAGAATGTAAAGAGCACCACCATTGCTGTGCGGGGCAGTCAGCCTTGTTGGGAACAGGACTTCATGTTGTAAGTAACGCCCCTCTCCCTATTAGAAACACTAGCTGAAATAATGGCTATGAGTCCTTGTATTTATTTTACTGTTTGACCTTTTTTTTTTTAAACCATCTATTTAAACATCAGCTTTCCTACATCTACACAGTCAAGTCTAACTGTGATCAGAGGCCATTGATGTTTTTTCAGGCAACAGGCAACAGAAGCTCCCTGGGTAGTGGCAGAGGCTAAATTCTCTAATGGCTTTGGTCTCTAGTGTATAGATGTTGCTTGGCACTGACTGCAATGATTCTTACATTTTAAATTAAGGATTGTAAGTGCAGTACACTTCACAATTATTTTTGGGCATGTGTTATCCAAATCAATTTATTATAGACTTTATATTAAGACTATGACTGAAAGCGGAACGTTTTTTTTCCCCCTTAATCTTTTATGAAATTAGCTCCATGTCTCCGTTTTCAATGTAAAATCCATTTAGATGCTTTTCTTTGTGCTGTGTTTTTTATCCAGCACCTATTGTAGCATGATCATCCACTATTTCTTGAGATTAGCACTGAATGCTTGGTTTTGATACCAAAGCTGAGGCTCTAATTGGGATTAGATGCATCAAAGATACTACTATTTGTATAGTGGGTCAGTGTGTTAAATGGAGATGCCTGAGAAATACTGGCAGCATTGACTGTTGTGGCATCTATGCATTGTGTCTTTGATCATTTCTTTTCGTCCTCAACTAAAACACTGTTATATGCCCTTTAATCTATGGACTATTTGTGACCCATTTGATCTCAAGACAACAAAATACTGTTGCTTTTGTCATTTGAACATGGAGGTCACTGTTATGTCACTTGTCACTTGATGTGTGTCTATGTTACTGTTTTATCTCCATTTCATTCTCTCATTCACTTCCACAGCGAGATTAACAGGCTAGATCTGGGACTGACGGTGGAGGTTTGGAATAAAGGGCTGATCTGGGACACCATGGTGGGCACCCTGTGGATCCCTTTGCACAGCATTTGCCAGTCCAATGAGGTATGACGCAGATGGCCTGCTTGCCCTCAGCAGTCTGTAGTATTGCTTGCCCTCTGAAGACACACACACATATATATATATATATATATATATATATATATACATATAGTCAGAATCTTGCCAGCTGGCATTTATGTTTCTCTGTCTGAAATTACCCCTAGTATATATTTGCAGACAAAAAAGGAATTTTTACTTCAGAACAGTGGTTTCCAACTTTGGTCTCATGATATACCTGGGCTGTGTTTTTTTTCTTTAACATCATACCCATTTTAACTTGTTAATTAGTTTGTAATCTTGATTCAAGGTTTGTTAACTACCATTACCCAACTACACTAAACTCTGCCAGTGACCACACGTAGTTATAATGTTTTATGTTTGCTTATTTCTTTGTTTTATTATAGGAAGGACCAGGGCAGTGGCTAACTTTAGACTCCCAGGTTATCATGGCAGAAAACGAGATTTGTGGCACTAAAGATCCAACCTTCCACCGTTTACTTCTGGACACCCGTTTTGAGCTACCTTTAGGTGAATTCACTGCACGGTATTGACTTTAAAATTGGGTGTGTGACCCAAAACTGTTTCTTGTAACCGAGAAAACTGTGATTTTAGACATTCCAGAGGAAGAGGCACGCTACTGGGCCAAGAAACTGGAGCAGCTGAATGCCATGAGAGACCAAGATGTGAGTTTTCTCATTACAATTTTTCGAATTTCCACTCTAGCACTGAGTCAGAAGGTCAGCATTTAATTGAGCAAGTCTGTCACTAAGACACCCTGAGTGAGCATTGGCTTTATTACCTTTCTCCTCATCCCACTGGACTCATCCAGGGCTGTTCTGTTGACATGAAGAATATTAAAAACTATTTTGTCAGCGCTTCAGAAGCTAGACTGTTTTATTGAATGTGTATTGTTTATTGACATTACAGTACTCCTACCAGGAGGAGAATGAAAGACCACTTCCAGTGCCATCAACACAGTGCTGTGCGTATGCAAACACACTCAAATTTACATATACGATCATGTACAAGTAATTGCACACAAGATTTATAGCCAAGCCCTCTGACAGTTGGGCAGTACCAAATATAATCTCAAGATGTATTAGCTTTAAAGATGCTATGTCTTAAGCATCACCGCATGAACTGAATGTCAAGATGGTTCCCCTAGGGTCCAGGACAGATGTTATACAATAATATTTCAAGCATGAGCACCTGAACCACACGAAAAGCCAATGCTGGCCTCTAGACTGCTTTTGAGTGATGGCTCTGATTAGAATTTGATGCTAACATACTGCCCAGATCACAGCTAGCCTGCAGCAGCAAGGTCACTCTCCCCTTCCGCTAATGTCCAGTTTTACACCCATGTCACGTCTGGCATAGATTCACTGCGTAGATTTATGAATCCCTTGCTCATTCATGGTTACAGAGAGGCTAGTGTTGTATTCATAATTGCCTTTCTGGTCTGCAGCTGATTTCCTTATTTCTCTTGTAGGCAATTGGAGCCTGTGGGGGGACCAACAAAGTAAGCATCTTTACTTTTGTTGAGCTTGGAGATACCTGAAAACAAATTTTGTTTGTCCACTGATTGCATAGCACCACCATTAATTCCAAAAAACTTGGCACTGTGTAAAATAAATAAAACATTAAACAATTATTTATAAGTCTGACAAACTAATATTTTATTCATAATAGATGCATACATATATATCAAATGTTGAAAGTGATCATATTACTAATACATAAAAATATTAGCTCGATTTTGTCAGCAACACATCAGAAATTTTGGGACAGAGCAACAAAAGAATGGAAAAGGAAATGGTACTGAAAATAAACACAGGAACATTTTTTAACTATTTACTAATTGTAACAATTTGGTATAAACAGAGCATTTTCAAAGAAGTAAAGATGGGCAATGGTTTACCAATCTGCAAACAAAAATGGTGTCTACAAATTGGAGAACAATTTCAGAATAATTTTCCTCAATGTACAATTGCAAAGACATCTTATCATTTACAGAACATAATATCATCAAAAGATTCTGATAATATGGAGAATTTTCTGTTCGCAAGGGACAAGGCCAAAAATCAGCATTGGATGCCTGTGATCTTCAAGCTCTTAAATTGATTAAATGCATTAAAACCTGGCATGATTCTGTCATTGAAATCAAATTGGGCTCAGGAACACTTTCAGAAATCATTTCACTGTGAAATTATTCATAGTGCAATACTGTTCAGTGCTCAGATAAATAAAAAACATTGTTTTTGGAAAACATGTACATTGACTAAAGAGGAGAGGCCTGCCTCTGATGGTATGTGAATGCATTATGGCCTGTGGAATTTGCAGCTTGCAGAGCTGGAAAGGCACCATCAGTGCTCTAAAATGTGTATACAGGAGCAACATATGCTACCATCCAGATGATGTTTCATTCTTGTTCAATATAGGATTCTAGCAGCTAAAAAGTCCTTCCACTTCAGTTAAGTTGCTGAAGGTCTGGACTGTAGGCAATAGACTGTAACAAAATCCCAAAGCATAGCTTCAGAGTAGAAGAGGTGCTGACCTAATTTGCCTATAATCCAAACCTTCACCAGTTGTATTGAAGTAAAATGACTGTTGAGTTGCTAGAATCTTATATTGGCCAAGAATGGAACAACATTGCTCTTAAAAGTCTCCTTAGTTCCCAGATGCATATGAACTGTTGGTACAGTGGTAAGCATGGCCCTGTTTCTAAATTGTTTTGACTTGTCGCTGTCATCAATTTGTTTTTACATTTGGCACAGTTGAACTACATCTATAATAAACCAGCTGTTGTTCTGATATGTACAGTTATACAGTTATGTACGATATGCCTGAATGTCCATGTCCAATGTAAATGCTTAACTATTCCATTCATTTCTTTGTACTTGAAGATGATGATCCAGACAGTGCAGTAGATGACAGAGACAGTGATTACCGTAGCGAAACCAGCAACAGCATCCCTCCTCCCTACTACACCACATCACAGCCCAATGCATCCATGCACCAGTACCCTATTCGACACGGCTCGCGCTATGATGAAGTGCATGACTACGACTACGATAATCAGAGGCCCATGAGGTAAGCATGTCTCTCGTTCCTTTTTTCCACTACTTCCCTGTGTGTTGAGTGTAGATTGTTACTCCTTAGTGCTATTGACTTGACTTCTAATTCAATGGATAACTTTTATTATGTGTTATTATGAAATCACTTAATCCTTGTCAACTTCCTCAGAGTATTCGTTGGTCCCTGTGCACAAGCCCTTCGATGAGCTGTCATTGTATACACAACAATGGTGCTCAATGGCGCCACCCCCTCCCCAGTGATTCGTAAACCAGAGACACGTATGAGCCAGCGCTCCTTATAAACGCTCATTTTGCACATGTCCAAAATGAGTACCACTCTTCTGTTCATTTTATCATCCCCAATCTGTTGCATTGCATGCTGTGATGCAGTAACTCGTAAAGACTCCTCTACATCTCTTTGCAAGGCACGGTCATTAAGGGGTTTTAACAACACCTTGCGATGTCTTGTTAATGAATGGATACACACTGTATTTGTGTTATCACAGTCTTTATGCAACATGGTGAACCAACTACCTGAGGCTATGCTGGGCCACGTTGTGTTCATTATGGCTGTCCTTTCAAAGACCGATGCAACGAAGCCATGACTTATGCTCCTCCTCTTCCTGCCTTGTCCCCTTCCCTTCCCTCCTCCCAGACGCTATGATAGTTTAGACTCTGCCACCAACGGCCGCAGTGATCTCGATTCGGCCTCCGGCTCAAGCAGGCGGACCAGCCGCCAGTACTCCTTAGACAGTAGGCACTCGCTCTCCGATAGGTGGGTCTCTGTAGCTACTTACCTCCACCATTCTCTTCCTCTTCTTCCTCCTTCTGCTCCAGCCTGTGATTCCGTCCCGCTGTGATGATGTCGTGGAATTGGACGTGTCTGGTCCTGTGGTCCTTGCTGTGCTTGCATGCATGCGCACAAACCCTTCTCTTTTACATGCGTTTTCTCCATTGATATTGGAATCGATAAATAAATATCTGTATCTCTTTTATTCGATGTATTTTTATACTGTATCGTGACTGCTGTGTACTTGATGACGCTGTTGTGACACATTTTGTGGTGTCTGGCCCTTGAACGTTTCCAGTTTGTTTCACTGTGTGCTGTGCTGTGAAGTCTGAGTTTAGTGCCAGGTCAGGTCAGCTCAGTGTTGAGAAGTATGGCGTGTGTTTTCTGGTGGTAGGCTGCTATTTGCTTGTTCTACGCCTGATGGAGTTAGAAGGCCACTCTGATTCTGTGTGTCTAACTTCAGCTACAGTAATTACAGAGCTGTTAGAAAACCCATGCCCAGAGCTGGCAGCTGGCAAGGCTGCGGGGATGGATGGGACTTTGGCAGGAAGGGGCATGCTTTACTGTGCGATCTCCTCTGGATACACTAGTGTCCTTTTTGTTGTCCTTGTAATTATAGGGATGTGTTAGAGAGGAGGGATGGTACGTCTCTTTGCTGAGAAATGAACCCTCTTCCTCAATTCAAGCACTGTGCCCTATATTCTACACTTCATTATGCACTGCAGTGATTACAGCCTGAATGTAAATCTTAGCACACAGTTCTACACTACATGAAAAGGACAAATTCCCAATCCACAGACAGCCATTTTACCCCTTAAATGGCAAGACTTCCTGTTGTAACTATTCAAATGTACTTGCATAATTGCATATGTAATTACATTGTAAGTTACACACATGACTATATTAATAAATTATTTCTCCACTACCAGTTTGGGATAAGACTACCCTTATAAAGGGTTTATACATTAGTTAATTCAAGGTTTTAAGCATTTAAGTTATAATTGCTTTAAAAATATGAATAAGCAGTTTAGCACATACATTGAAGGCTGCTGTGCCATCTTTTCAGCAATAAAACTCAAATCACAACCACCTACAATTTATAAGCTTTGAATATTAAAAACCAAAGTATTTGGCAGCCACCGATTCTTCAAGTTGTCCCACTTAAAAAGATGAGAGAGAGAGGTCTGTAATGTTCATCATAGGTACACGTCAACTGTGAGAGAACGAATGTAAAAAAAAATCAAGGAAATCACATTTGTATAATTGTAATAATTTATTTGTATAATGGTACATAAAATAAGTATTTGTTCAATAACAAAAGTTCACCTCAATAATTTCTAATGTTACGTAAGTTGGTCAAATGTTTCTTGTAGGTCCTCGCTAGGTTTACACACACCATAGCTGGTATTTAGGCCCATTTTTCTATGCAGATCTTCTGAAGAGTGTTGATGTTTTGGGGCTGTCACCGGGCAACACAGACTTTCAACTCCCTCCACAGATTTTCTATTGGATTAAGGTCCTGAGACTGTCTAGGCCTTTTTTTAAATTTTTTTTAATGTAGCCACTCGTTTGTTGCCCAGGCAGTATGATTGGGATCATTGTCATGCTGGAAGATCCAGCACAGGTTGAAAGAGATTTTTTGCCCAACATCTCACTATACATGGCCCCATTCATGCTTTTCTTAATATGGATCAGTCGTTCTGTCTCCCTTGCAGAAAATCAGCCCCAAAGTATAATGTTTCCACCCCCATGCTTCACAGTGGGTATTGTGGGATGCAACACGGCGAGGGGCTTTTATACCAAAGATTTCCATTTTGGTCTCATCTAACCACATGACATTCTCCAGATTCTCCAGATGGTCTCTGGCAAACTTTAGCCCTGGACATGTGCTGACTTAAGCAGGAATTTAATCCATGATAACCTTTGTTACTGTGGTCCCAGCTGTCTTTAGGTCATTGACCAGTTCCCCTCGTTTAGTTCTTGGCTGTTTCCTCACCGTTCTAAAGATCATTTGTACCCCACAAGGTGAGATCTTGCTTGAAGCCCCAAGTCGATTGAGATTCACAATGATCTTGTCAATAAATAGTTGATCGCTTCTCACCAAGCTGCTTGCTTATTGCTCATCCCAGTGTTGTGCAGGTGTACAGTCTTGTCCCTGGTGTCGTTAGACAGCTCTCTGGTCTTGGCCATGGTGGAGGTTATAGTCTGACTGTTTGAAGGTGTGGACAGGTTTCTTTTGCACAGATAAGTTCAAACAGGTGTCATTAATACAGATAACCAGTGGAAGGTGGAAGAGCTTCTTAAATAAGTAGTAACAGGTCTGAGGGCCAGAATTCTTGCTTGTTTGTAGGTGCTAAATACTTATTTTCTGCACCATTATATTCTGCCTCTACATTCAGTTGAAGTGAACCTATGATGAACATTATGAACTCTGTCATCTTTTTAAGTGGGACAACTTGCAGAATCATGGATGCCAAATACTGTTTTACACACTGTATATTTGTTATAACTGCTTATTAATGTCTTTTTAAGCTATTTATGTCCTAATAATTTATTATTTATGAGGTCATTATAAAGTATTTATGAACTCTCTATAAGAGTAGTCCTATTGTAATGAACTGCCATTTTCCTGCTTGCTTTAATGGCAAAAAGTGGCAAAAATGTAAAAGATTGTTTTTGCAAAACAATGCTATATATACAAAATGCTGTTTTCAATCATTTCACAATTATTACAGAATCACCTATTCACAATTATTTAAGCTGTCTGCAGTTGATTTCTTCTGACATTAGCTTTTACAATTATATGTTACATCACCACAATCAGAATGTGCATTGGGTCTGTTTTTCATCATTTGGGTTAAAGCAAAAACATGTAAATAAAAAAAGCAAAAATAGATTATAGATCATGACCCTTATGGGTGCTGCAAAAAAACTTAGTTAAACTAAGGACTGGTGCAATAACTGTTCAGGGGACAGTGGTGAGAATGTTTGTATCATATTTATATTATTGTATTAAGTAATATAAAGGGATTCAATGTAAATAATTTGGAGAAGTTTGTTTATTTGGAACTTATTTGAGTAATGCAAGTTGTTGGTTTGTCAGTATTAACACAGAAGTTGCAGTACAAGTTGCTACTAAAATAGTCAATGTGATGCCCAAATGTTCAGAGGATATTGGGTGTGTGGATAGTGGTTTGTGCTTGAGAAAGAGAAGGTGTAATAGATTCAAAGTTCAGTTCAATAAGTTCAGAATTCAATAGGTCTGTGTATGTATAGCCTTTGAGTGGGTGGTGTGTATGATACTCATACTCGTATTTTCTCTCGCTGTGGCTCACCACCTGATCTGTATCTCAGCCATTACATCTTTTAAGTAGTGTTGAAACTAATAGACTTACTGAAATTTGTCTCTGTCCCTCTCTGTCTTTCTCACTTTTCTCCCTCTCTCACCTTCAAGTGAACAGATGTGTTATCACTGTTGACTTTTCCTTGGGCCTTATGTTGCTTTTGTGTTTTGGGCTCCTTCCGTTTTCCTGTCTGCTTTCTCTGCAAATCAGTGTTATTTAATTAATATTAATTATTTTCCATTATGTTGCACTGGCATTCACACACACAAACACACATACGGTATCATGCCTGTACTTTTTACCTGTTTGTAAGTGCTCCTACTTTTTTCCCCCTCACACTCTTATCCCAATGAACCTTACCAGCATCTGTCCTAGTTCTACTTCACTGCTTGCCCTCTTGCTTGTGTCTGACTACTCCCTTTCTCCACAGCCCCACGGGCTCCAGTCGCTACGCATCATCAGGAGAACTGAGCCGTGGCAGCTCCCAGCTGAGCGAGGAGTTTGGCCCCGAAGACGGTGAGAGTTTCCGTGGTTCTGGAGAGTTTTACGATGAGAATGACTCCTATCATTCCTGCCACTCTTCAGTCAGCTATGGTAAAGACTCACCCGGCTGGGATCCGGAAGAGCCTCAGGCTATCTACAGTGACGAGGGCAGCTACATCAAAGATGGCGGAGAGGAGGGTGCGCTATACGAAGATGAAGATGGAGAAATTTATGAGCAGGAGGAAGGGGATTATGCCTATGAAGAAGAGGAAGAAGGAATGGTGTATGAGGAGGATGAAGAGTACCCTCTGGATGGCACGCTCAGCGAAGACCAAGAGCCCCCCTACACACCCACCCCAACCAGCGCAGCTCCCTCATTGGTCCCGGACACCTCTATGAGCCGTCCTCCTCTAGAGAAGCAGACATCTCTGCACCAGCAGCAGCAGACACCACAACCCCAATCTCTGTTCCAACCCATGGAACCTCACACAGAAGCCGTACCAAAGCAGCAGAGCTTTGATGACTTCAGCAAACCTCCCAGCCCACCCCTCGACTCCCATCAGGAGCCCTTTGCTTCTGCATTAGTGCCACCCACACCTGCTCCAAAGCCCAAGGAGGAGCCCCAGCTTCCAGCTGAACCTTCAGCCACTGAGCGCGCACCTGAAGTTTTGCCTGAGAAAACAGAGGCTCCTCCTGAAAGGTACATAATAATGACTGAGATGATGGTAGTAATAATGCCAGTCATTGAACCTACCCCATCACACAAAGTGAACCACAATGAAATGTGACTTCTGCATTTTACCCATCCACACTTGCAGCTATGAACAGGGCACACGGAGCAGTGTATAGCAGGACGATATCTTGCTCAAGGGTATCTATGGGACTCTGCCCCTCTAATCATAAGGATGCATCATTTCACAAATCCTGAGCTTAATAGACAAAGAAAAACATGATATAAAGAGAAGATGAATGTTTAGTTTTAAAAAGTTTACCTTTAAATGATTAAAGACTAGCGCAGACACAGAGGTTGTGGTAAGGTACGGAAACCCAGTGAAGTAAGCCTATTGCAAAGTGTGAGTTAGAAATCCAGTCAGCCTGTGGATTTAAGGGTGTGAGAGTAGTTGTACATATGGAGCAGCTCTGTAAAATTTGTGTGGGCTTAGGAAATGAATAGTTTTAAAATGTGGAAGCATAATTTTGAGCCCTGGTAATAGCAGTAGCTAATAAAGCTAATACAGGATTTGGTGATTGCAAGTTGGATTGTAGTTACATATTGATGGTTTAATTGGGAGGAATTTTAAAAAATTAAGCTAAAACGTGCCAAAGAGCAAAGGATACAATAAGTACAAAACAGAAAAAGACCTGGACCTCTGGCTCCCAAATCTGCAATCCCCTATCCACAAACGTTTACTAACTGATTTGTGGGATCCATGTCCAAGCTGGTAACCCTAAAAATATCCCAGGAAAGGGTCTTCCAGGTCCAGGGTAAAACATTTTAGAACAGTTTAGCTATAATGTTCCTTTTGTCTTTTTCCAGTGTGGAGAGACATGTTGAACCAGTAGACCCTGCTGAGCGAGCCAAAGCTAACTGGCTACGGCTCTTCAACAGGGTACGCCTTCAACTGCAGGAGGTAGGTGAAATTGGCCCTGCTACACACTAACACTGTTTTCTGTTATCGCTTTGGAATTGATATGGTTTGAAGAAGCTGACATGGGACCTTGCTCAGAAAGAGAAGAACTATCTGTTTGCATGACTTATTTCTAAGCCTTCACCTCAGTTCTGTTAAACAGCCCCACTCTATTTGCTACGATCACTCCAATTATTTGGTATTTGTACTTTGGAAGTTTTCTGTTGTCATTCCTTCGTTTGCCTGTGTTTTCCATCATTCTTTCTGTTATTTGAAATCGTTTGTAGTATGCTTGACTGTTACTCAGTTTTTAGTTTGCCCATTTCTTGTCTGTCTTCCCCCCATTGTTTTGTGTTTTTCTTTTCTTTTCAGTTTTGTGTCATAGCCATATCGATTGACTTGCTCTCCCATGATTGGCCAAGACTGGATGAGCTGTCAGAAAGGTGGGTGTGTCTATGTGACCTGAGCTAACCAATCTCCCTGCTGAGGAACTGCTTCCTTCAGCTTGGGAGATAAATTTGCAGTTATGGCCAAATGATTACAGATAAAGTTAAAGCTGGCGCACAAATCTGGTTTCATCATGCCCAAGGGCAGTGAATGATGTCAATGAAAGCAGCAGGCGCACATCTCCATGGCCTTTTTGGGTCCAATCACAGATTAGGCTATGGTCTTTTCCTCTAATAGGAACAGTACCCAATGAAATGACAGTGTGTGGGTTTAGAATTGTACCAAATGAGGATTTTTATATAGTCTAACGGATGGAAGAAGTGGTAATTGATGACTCGAGTCTGAACCTGTGTACCTGTGTCTTTGCTGTCTTCAGGCACGGGGTGAGACTCCTGGACTGGCATCATTGTTTCTACAAGCAGGGTGAGTGAGAGAAAATAAAAGCATCCATAATATGTCTTTAAACCAATAGTGCATTAAATATAAATTAAACTTTGCTCCAATTCTGCCTGTTACAATGAATTTTCTTGATTGACCAAAGGTCTTTTTTGTCAAAATGTAATATGAAAATGTAAAATCTAATGCCAGTGGTTACATGAATAATGAATATAAACAATACTTTCAGTAAAGTTGTAACAGAGACTAAATACAAACCCCAAAGTTCAGTATGCCCAAATATCAAAAGTTTTGACCAAAAATAATTTTTATACCAGACACAAGTCCAGGATACCATGTCAAATAAACTTGTTGATTTTAAGTAAAAATATACATTTTAAATTCTATTTTTACATTTTTATTTTCACTTAGAAGGTTTGTCATTTCAAACTTTAAAATAATAATATTTTCTTAGTTGACCAAGAATGACTAGAGATGATTAGTCATTCTTGATGATTAGAGAACTTAGAGCGCTACCTTGTACAGTTGTTCAAAGGGTATTCAAACATTCTGGAAAACAAAAGAAGTAGCAGCCAGTATGTCCAAAAATGTATAATTAAATGAATGACTTAAATTAATAATATATACCAAAATTTTGGTATATATTACAGTAGGAGTTTTGTTTGTTTGTTTGTTTGTTTTTGTTTTCAAAAAAAAATATTTAAGATGCCTATTTTAAGCAATTTTTGTAGGGAACTATTTTTTAATATTCTAGAACAGGGGCGCCCAATACATTGATTGCGAGCTACCGGTCGATCGCGAAGGCATTGCTAGTCGATCGCGGAGCCCTGCCTTTCAAAATAAACTACCGCGCATGTGAGACCACACAGTGTAAAAACGAGTGATCCATGAGCCACAGAAAAGCACTGCAGTACAGATGGAGCCAATCATCCATCCCCACTGTGGCGTTTTGACAGTTGATTGACATACAGAACAGCCAATCCAGCGTCATCTGTTGTAACAAGCGTCACCGCGCATGCTCGGTCAACTGGGCGCTAGTGCAAATCTTCAGACAAACAGTCACCTAGTTAGCGGCTAACGGTTTATTTACTTCTAAAGAAAGGGTGGGGGACCTGAAACAAGTAAGAAACCAAAATCAGACTGTTCATTAAACACTAAATACCCACTGAAAAGAGAGGGGGTTATGTCTGGACTTTGCAACTCTGGCTGTTGATAGTCATAAATGTACAGCACTGCATTGAGCCAAACATGTTCCTGCTGCTATGCAAGGTAAACAATATATATTTTAAATATAAAGTATACTTATATATATATATATATATATATGTGTGTGTGTGTGTGTGTATATAATTATAAATAATTTTATATATAATTTTTGTAGCATTTTTATTGTTGGTAGCTCATTTTGACTTGGTCATTTTAAAAGTAGCTCGTAAGCCAAAAAAGTGTGGGCACCCCTGTTCTAGAATGTTCATGTTAGAGCCATATTTTACAAATTAAAAATATTTGCATGGTGTAAAAGATTAAATACAGTAAGAACAATTGACAGATAAACCCGCAGTGTATGCATGTAAATATAATATTGTTTTTCCTTGCCCAGCGAAACGTTTAATGTTAAAATAATGCTAAATGTTTGAACTTATCAAGCCACTGGTCTTGTGCATCACATACACTCATGCTTACATCTATGATCATAAAACACTACTGGAATTTAGTAAATATACTATGTTCTTCACACTGTCAGAACCAAATGGTCTGCAGCTTGATGAAATGTGGTATGAGAGGAAAGAGAAGTGCAATAAACAAGCTGATGTCTATGATAGGGTAAAAACCTAACCCCAACTTGCTGCCAGGTCTTTCCATGTTACTCTCTAATTGACAAAGTTGGCTGACTTAGAATGCAACTGCACAGTGGGAGGTGATTGAGATACTGTTGAATTTCACTAAAACATCAGCCATTCAGCTAAATGAAGTAACCTTACTGTTATCTGTTTATTTCTGATGTATTGCTATAAAGATATAACACAAACACTTATTTTCACACCACTGTAAAGGTAATGGTAATAGGATAAAGCCATTGGGTCACATTTTCCTGCAAGCTAATTCTGCATCTTGCAATTTCCCCTGTATCATTACTCAGGCCTGGAGGTGCTCTGTACAGCATAGACAGCATGCCCGACCTGCGCAAACGGAAGGCCATCCCGTTGGTCCGGGATTTGGTGAGTCATATTTTCAGTCAGCATGTATTATGTAGGTTGTGGTATCCACAGTGAAATGCACTGTGCTATTAACAACCTAGTACATCCCAGATGAGGCCCAAAACTGCTGAGAATTTGTCATGATTTGGTCTTTGTTTGGAAATTATATGGAACTTACTTAGCTCAGGTTTCAACTTTGAGAAATTAGTTTTGTTCACTTTTAATCTTTACTTCCTTGCCAAGTACTCAATGTACTCAATGTCTGAACTTGCAATTTGGACTTATTTCTGGGCTTGATTGTTGTGCGATATTCTTGATTCTCATTTCATCATCTACAACCCATATCCCATTTCTCTGATTTTAGTTTTATTGCATTGACTCCTGAAGAGTTACTTCTTTGTATGACTGACTCAGTGGAGACAGAATGGAGTGTCTGAGTCAGAAGATTTCTCTTTATTGTACTCCATCACTCTTGCTTTTTTCCCTCTTATCTGCAAAGTGACGTTCATTTTTTATCATCCCTCTTTGCTCATTAACAAAATCACATCTATCTATGCTTTACCATACCAAAACCTTGACATAGATTACAATAATGTACATACATATTAAAGTGATGCACTGTACACTTTTTTTTTTTGTTTTCGGTTGGTTAAAATCTAAATTTTCTGAGATGATAAAAGGCCACACAACAAGGTGTATTCCATGGTTCATTCCAAAAAGGACTTCCCTTCCAAAGGACAGTCTTTAGAGCTTTAATTTTTCCTCTAATCACTACTTCTGTGCCTTTGATGAAAGTACTCCAGAGTAGTGCTGGGTAAGCTATGTCTGTACTTGTGTATAGGTATTGCTTTCACACAGTAATACAGACTTTTTGTTTTAACAGTAATGAAAAGTAAAACTACATTAACTCAGATCAGATACTTCAGGGACGTTTCAAAGAATATTTTAAAGTACATATTAAAAAACAACTAAGTTAACTGTACTTTTTGGAAATGTTGTTTCTATCTGGTTAACGAATGCTGTGATGCTTCCCAAGCCTGACTCAACCAAACACCCCTGGCTGAAACTGAACTTTACTGACTGCAAGTTCTGACTCAGGCTCAATGCTCTGATAACAACTGATCACTTTTGACATGGACCTTGTGACACACTGTGTCTGATCAGGCAGAACCGTTCACTTTCCCCACGCTCTGATTCTCTGTTGAAGAGGGAGTAAAATTAGCATACTGCACAAAATAATGCAGTGTTTTTTCTGTTTTAATCCAGCTTATCATTACCCGGTGCTGAACAGTCTGACAGGAACAAGTGTTAACAGGAAGAGAATTTAAATGCATGTCAAACACAATTCATCTGGGACACAAAAGACTGGCCTCTCTGCTCCCTCTGCTCCTTTTTCTCCCACTTTCTTCTATCTTTCTTTTCCTTCATAGTATCTGTTCTGTCTGACTTTCAGTATCATATAAGCACTTTTCAGATTTTGTTCATTTTGCATCACATTTCTATGCTGATCTCTAAGTAAAGTGTTTTATTACAAGAAAAAAGTAAAGAAATTGTTTCTAAAACTTTTGTTAGATATTTGTTTAATGGCTACATACAAAATGTTTTTTTTTCTTTTTTCTTTTTTGCATCTCACTTTCAACAGGCAATGGTGAGTAATGTTTTTTAATTAAGCAATTTGGCTATAAAAAAAACAAACATTAATAGAAAACTGTCTGTGATCACATGAAGAACATTTTATCTGTCATGCAAATGATTTTTTTAATATTACCATATATCTTCAAATAGTAGCCCCGGCATTTATTTAAAAAAATTATTTGAACGGCCCAGCGTTTAAAAGGGACCGGCTGTTGTTGGCTGTTGCTTTTATTCGTCTCACAGACGGATGAACTGGATGAACATTTCAGGATTTAATGAAATTATCAGTACCGCAGTGCGGTATTATTAAAGCAGTATACGGTATTACCGTAAGCATTAACAACAGGTACAGTAATGTCATGCAGCTTCTTCGCCTGAATGTTCTTTTGCGTATGTTACTGCAAAGAGTTTGAATATTAAATCAAATGACCATTACCATTGCTGAAACTACATCATCCTGTGGGGTTATGATTGACGTGGAGACAAAAGGGCAAAATGTACACAAAGAAATTTCGTTTAGCCTTTTCCTTTCCTAGCATTCTACGACAAAACTTTTTTGATACAAAAAGGTGCTTACCATATGATTCACTGCAAGAGGGCTGTAGCCCAGGTGGTACAAAAAGAGGAGTAGTGTGCGGAAAGTGCGGTGGGTCATTAGAGATCTTTTTGTAGTGACATCTATTAAAACCTGGCATCAATAAGAGTCGATATACGGGATATCACAATCAGTTAATGATCTCACCATTTTTTTTGATACATTTATTTATAAAATATACATTTTACATAATATATATGTATAGCATATTCAAACATTTTAAACAAATATTTTTCTTCTGTCTCAGTCTCTTGTCCAGAACTCTCGCAAAGCTGGAATCACTTCAGCCATGGCCTCCAGTACTCTCAACAACGAAGAACTGGTACACCTACACACTGTCTTTTTGTCTTCCTTTCTGTTTTTATCTGGGTTACATTCTCTGACTTGTAATTTTCCCATCTGGTTTAACTCATGCAGAAGAGTCATGTGTATAAGAAGACCCTTCAGGCTCTTATCTATCCCATCTCCTGCACTACGCCACATAACTTTGAGGTGTGGACAGCTACCACACCCACCTACTGCTATGAGTGTGAGGGGCTGCTGTGGGGCATCGCGCGGCAGGGCATGCGCTGTACTGAATGCGGGGTTAAATGCCATGAGAAGTGCCAAGACCTGCTAAACGCTGACTGTTTACAGAGTAAGGCTTCATTCTGGGGGGAAAATCTCTGAAACTCTTTAGTTTTTGTCTCTTTGATTTTCTTTTTCTGCTTTTGCACCATCTCTGCTTGCTTTGTTTATTAAATGATCTCATTCCCACCATACAGAGTCTCTTATTATCATACATTACAGGTGATTTTGTTTTTCTCTTTTGTAGTGGAGATAATTATGCAGTTTTAATTTGTTTTGATATCTAGTTCATGCTGTCTTGGCTTTTATAGAGCAAACTTTGAAAATCTTTCAAAGCTCACTAATGAATCACTAATGAGAGTCAGTACAGTTGTTTATTCTGAAACTTTCCTCCGCACTTTTAATTTGTCTTTGCCCCTTTTATTTCCTGACTTTCAGGAGCAGCAGAGAAGAGTTCTAAACATGGTGCTGAGGACCGCACACAGAACATCATTATGGTGCTGAAAGACCGTATGAAGATCAGAGAAAGAAACAAGCCAGAGATCTTTGAGCTTATCCAGGACGTGTTTGGAGTGGTTAAGGCCACGCACGTCACCCAGATGAAGCAGGTCAAGCAAAGTGTCCTGGATGGGACATCCAAGTGGTCAGCCAAGATCAGCATCACAGGTCAGGAGTCAACTACCTTCCTTTACCTACATCTGACATCCCCTGGCTGCTCGCGTCATTGTGTAGCAGTACAATAAGCATATTTTCTGTGACCTTGATTACTAATAATAGAACCACCATGTAAACTACTTTTGTTACAGGGTTGATTATGCTTACATTTTCATAAAGTCCATAAAAATTTAGATCAATCTTCATTAGTATTAACTGTACAATAGAATGTTCCATTGCATACAAATGGGTCAGTACATGGTTCTGCCAGAGGAGGTGTTACTAAGTACTGATTATGTAGGGTGCCCAGACTTTTGCACAGTGCCATAGTAATGTTTTTATTTTTTATTTTTGTTCAAATTATGACATAAAAAGTAAATATGCATCAATGTATTGTGTATTTTTTCCATGACCTAGAGAGACTGTTAACATCTTTTCAATTACAAAATCACCAGAATCTGTTATTTATCATGGGGTACCCAAACTTTTGCATAAGACTGTATATATAAATGCAGTAACCAAAGACAGACACAATATAAGGTGTGTGTGTGTGGGTACACGCACATAGTTACAGTGATAGGGCAGTGAAGTTAAACAACTTCAACAAACTTTTTACAAAATACTTTGAATTGTTTACTACTGTTTTCAGTAAATCTACATATCTTCATGCAGACCCTTGGAAAAAACTAATTAATGTTCATCCTAATGTGTATTATAGGTGCCATGCTCTTTCTCAGTTAAATATTAAGTGCTCCCTCAGAATGGCAACGAAAATTCTGACTTGTTGGTAAAAATGCTAAAAATGTAACTTTGTCAGTAAGGAATAAAATTGCACATCACATCCCAGTTATAGCTGCTGTAGAAAAATTGTCCCCAAGTAACTGGAATCAGATTTTCACTTGCTTCTGCTGAATTATTAAACAATATGAAAAAAACAAGTGAGCCCCAAATCCTTTATTCTCAACAGTGCTGTGTGCCCAGGGCCTCCAGGCCAAGGACAAGACTGGCTCTAGTGACCCCTACGTAACAGTGCAGGTGGGCAAAACAAAGAAGAGGACCAAGACCATCTATGGCAACCTTAACCCTGTCTGGGATGAGTCCTTCAATTTGTAAGTACATTTTTTTTGTTATATAATGCATCTTCATTATTATAAACAACCCTAGGACCAAATCTTAAACCAAAGAAAGTCACAGAAAATCAAAATACAATTTGCTGAAATGTAAAACATTTTTGCCAAACTCTAAGTGAGGGTTCTCATTAAGGTTAACTTACACCGTTTTCCCAAATGTAAACACTAAGAAGCAAATTTGTTGTCACACACACAAACACACACCACGTTCAGGACCTTAGGAAGAAAAAATGTTCCATAGCATTAAAATAGATTAAAACGTAACATAGATTCATACAAAATATTTACTAAAATCTATAGATTTTATTTAAAAGCTCATTTTAAAGATCAAACATTAATATTTTCTTACTGAACTGTATAGTACTCTGCATACAATGCGAGCTGATGAATCAATGAGACATACTGTACTCTGTCCAGAATATGAACAACAGACCTTTTTAATGATCTAATGTGATCTTATGTGTTTCAGTTCATGTGTGGTATTGTGAGTGCTGATAATTGTAATAATAATACATGTAACTTGTAGTGTAGTGACATCTTAAGGCTAATTGGCTTAAAATTGGGCAAAAATAATCTATTATTAGCCATTAAGGATGAGCCTACAAATTTTCATAAAAATTGACTTTTCACACATTAGCTGCTGTTATTATAAATGTGTTGCTAGCTAGGTTTCTTACCATATTACTGCTTTGGGGTCTCATTTATACAACTTTGTGTAAGACTCATACTAAACATGTATGTTTGCTCAAAAGATGAAAAAAGTGTACAAACTATAAAAGTCAGATTTATGAAAATGTGCGCATGCAAAATACACTTAAGAAATTGCACTTTACCGGTGATTCTACGCACGTGGATTTGACGCAAACTCCACCTAATAAACGCCCTTGTTCAACCTAACATGATAAATGCAAATTACCTCATGCATAGTTAAGATCGTGCACGTGTACTCATGAGGAACGTTATGTGTTTGAGCGTATAGCCTATGTCACATGATTTATAAGAGAAACGATTCAATAGCTGAAAAACCAGCAGTTAGAAATGACACAATGTTTTTATTACCTAACCAAAAAGCCACACGACACATACATTTTTATAATTTATAGAATAAATGATAAAATATACACACATGGACAAAATTGTTGGTAACCATCCATTCCAGAAGGAAAAACCCACAATGGTCACTGAAAAAACTTATACTACATAACAATTTACTGAGAATTAACAAATGAAAATCAGACATTGCTTTAGAATTGTGGTCCCAACAGAATTAAAAAAACAAAACAAAACATGAAACTGGTCTGGGCAAAAATGATTGTACACCTAGAAAAGATTGAAAATAATTTGACTAGAGGGACAAGTTAAACTGTAATTAGCATCACAGGTGTCACTGTGATGTTTGGTATTATGGTGTTTACCACACTGAACATCGAAGGAGAGAATTGTCTCAAGAGATTAGAAAGAAAATTATAGTCAAGCATGTTAAAGGTAAAGGTTATAAAACCATATCCAAGCAACTTGATGATCCTGGTTTAAGGTCCATTAGAGTGTAGCCAACCTCCCTGGATGAGACCACAAGAGAAAATTTGATGATAAATTGAAGAGACGGATGATATGAATGGTAACCAAAGAGCTCAGAGAAATTGGAGGTGAACTCCAAGGATACGCCATTGTTAAAGACAAATCATTAAAAAAAGAGACCGGAGAAATCATATTGACAAAACACAAAGCTTCTTTGAGAATGTCCTTTGGAGTGATGAGACAAAACTGGAGCTTTTTGGCAAGTTATATCATCTGTTCGTTCACAGACACAAAAATGAAGCATACCAAGAACAGAACACTGTACCTACTGTGAAACATGGCGGAGGTTCAGTTATGTTCTGGGGCTTCAGGGAATCTGCAAGGTACAAGAAATCTCGAGACAATCAAGTCATTTAAGAGCAAAATGAGCTGCTGCTCATCAGAAAGCTTGGTGTCAGTCACAGGTCATGGGTCCTCCAACAGGATAATGACCTAAAACACACAGCTAAAAACACCCAAGAATGAAGTGAAGGATTTTATTATTTAGGGAGAAAAAAATCTACATGGTCCTGTGTGACAAAGTGATTGCCCCCTATACCTAATAACTGGTTGGGCCACCTTAGCAGCAACAACTGCAATTAAGCGTTTGCGATAACTTGCAATTAGTCTTTTACAGCACTGTGGAGGAATTTTGGCCCACTCATCTGTCCAGAATTATTGTAGTTCAGCTACATTGGAGGTTTTTTGAACATGAACCACCTTTTTAAGGTCATGCCACAGCATCTCAATAGGATTTTCTGCATCTCAATCCAGTTTTCTCTTTTTGTGATGCTCATTATACTGCACACCCTTCACTATGACATTTTTTTCTCTGTTTGTAATCCGAATTAAAGTACATCCAAAGTATACAAACAAGTGATTTTCAATTGTGCCATATTTCATGTGGATTGAGGAAATCTGTTGTATGTCTATTAGTTTGCTTGAGACTTATTTTATTTCTATTACACTTTCACTAAAAATATTGACATGTTCTGTTCAGTCAAAATATATCATTTTTGCCATTTGATGCTGTTACTTTTCTGTACATAAACATTTAAAGTTTATGATGTCAGTAGCATGATCAGAATGCATATTCTGTTTGTCTATTGTTTGTTTATAGTATGTGATGAATTTTTGCTTTTGGCCAGATTGGTGTGTGTTTCACTTAGGTGTCCATACTGCAGGGGAAATTATGCATCATTTTAAAGAAATGTCTATTAGCAGTCGAGTCATTGACTAGTTTGAGGTTCAGTAGTGACCACTTTGCCTTAAAGTATATAAGTCAGGCTGAGTCCAATCTCTCCTTTCAGCGAGTGCCACAACTCCTCAGATCGAATCAAAGTGCGAGTGTGGGATGAGGACGATGACATCAAATCACGTGTGAAGCAGAAGTTTAAGAGAGAGTCGGATGACTTTTTAGGGCAAACAATCATTGAGGTGCGAACACTGAGCGGAGAGATGGATGTCTGGTACAACCTGGGTGAGTCAAAAAATCTATATTGTAAGTGGTGTGGCTGAGATATGCAGGGCTTTTAAAATACTGTTTGGAACAAAGACATTCTATCTTGCAATGGTAATGATAATTGAATTATATTTCATAATCCACTTTACAGAGTGGTTCATGTACATCTTTTATACAAATAGTTACTGAATCAATGGCAGAAACACATGGCAGAATAACCCATTCTTAGCCATCCTAAAGAAGAACTTGCATTTTGAGGTTATGTTGACTACATGTTGATACTTCCATTTCTTTGGCCCGCTTCCTGTTCAGACAAGCGTACGGACAAGTCTGCGGTGTCAGGAGCCATCCGCATGCACATCAGCGTAGAGATCAAAGGAGAGGAAACAGTGGCCCCTTACCATGTCCAGTATACCTGCCTGCATGAGGTCAGTGTGCCACTGCACAACGTTTGTACTTGACATGTGGTGCTTGCCAACCAAACTTAATTGTAAAATTCACCTTCTTTTAATTAATGCAAATGTTGGTAAGCATCTTCACTTGATATGTGCAGAACCTCTTTCACTATGTGACGGACCTCCAGAACAACGGTGTGGTGAAAATACCAGATGCTAAGGGGGACGACGCCTGGAAGGTTTACTTCGAAGAGACACCACAAGAGATTGTGGATGAATTTGCTATGCGTTATGGAGTGGAATCTATTTACCAAGCCATGACGTGAGCATCCTATGAATCGAAATATGACATGACTGTCATGACATTGATCTAGCTTTTGTTATGAGAGTCATATCTTATTTTCCATCAGTGCAGTTTAGAGACGAAAGCTAGCAAAACTAAAACTAAGGCTGGTTTTACCATGTTGTGTTTCTCTTTTGCTTTAGACACTTTGCCTGTCTGTCATCTAAGTACATGTGCCCAGGAGTGCCTGCTGTGATGAGCACTCTGCTGGCTAACATCAATGCCTACTACGCCCACACCACTCAGGCCACCAACAACGTCTCTGCCTCTGATCGCTTTGCTGCCTCCAATTTTGGAGTGAGTTGCTTATACACAAGTCATACATATTGTTTACACACATTCTTGTAAAGCCAGTAAGCATATTGAACTGTGTGGTTGTCTGTTTTTTAAATGTGATTTCCGTTTTATGTGGTTTATACAGAAAGAGCGCTTTGTAAAGCTTCTCGACCAACTGCATAACTCACTGAGGATTGATCTCTCCATGTACAGGGTATTGTTTCCTGTCATTTTCTTTTGTCTCTTTGTTTGAGTCTCTTCAACTCATTCTTTCTGTTTCAATCTGGTCTCTCTCTCTTTTTCTCTCTCTTTTTCTCGCTCTTGCTATTTCTCACTTTGGCACTGTTTGCTCTTTTAACTACAACAGGCAGATTAGCATGGTGTTTAAGTTCCCTGCTGACAAGGGACTTCACATTGTCTGCATTTAAGAATAAGGATATGAGCTTGCAAAGCTGACAGTGATATGAAATAACCAGTGCCACAGAAGATGCACACAAGAGATTTTGTGCAAAAAATGAAGGAGGGGGACTGTGGTCTATCCCCCGAGATTCAACTATCTGGATCTTCCACATAATGTTTTTTTTTCTTGACTGTCACAGAACAATTTCCCAGCTAGCAGCCCGGAGAGACTACAGGACCTTAAGTCAACTGTGGACTTACTGACCAGTATCACTTTCTTTAGGATGAAGGTAACACACTCCCTGCCACACAGCACACAGCCCTTTTTGGACATTTTGTTAACAAGGATTTAAAGGGTTTTTTTAAACATTTACTTTATGTTGCATTTAAATAGAGAAATATAAGAATAGGTGTATTATTTAATTGTAAATTATTGATTGTACTGATTTATCAGCTTAGTATTTCAGTCAGGCTTTAATTCTACCCACTGATTGGAAACATGTTTTAATAGTTTTAATAATATGCCAGTTTAGCTGGATTAACCAATGGATTTCCTCAGGTGCAAGAGCTACAGAGCCCACCTCGTGCTAGTCAAGTTGTGAAAGACTGTGTGAAGGCCTGCCTCAACTCCACTTATGAGTACATCTTCAACAACTGCCACGAGCTTTACAGCCGCGAGTACCAGACTGACCCGGTGAGCTACTTTTCTACGAGGAAGCAATCTGCCCTGGCCCCTGATTGCATAGGACAGCTGATCTAACACCACTGCAGCTAACATATAGCCTTTGTCCATGCCTCATTAGCAGGAAATTCCTTTCATGAGTATCATTGAATCATTCAGTATCATTCATTTGAATTAAACATATAAACCTGAGGGGCTTGGTATATTTTGCAGGCTGTCTTTGCAAGATCACTCTTTATTTTGCTCCCCTCTGGGTTTGCAGAATATTTTTGCTTTTGTTATGTCAAATGAGTAAATCAGGTAATATTGATTGTTGAAGTTGTCAATTTGTGGTAAAGAAACAAAGTGAGTTTCTGCTGTCTCACACAGTCAAAGAAGGGTGAGGTTCCTCCAGAGGAACAAGGTCCAAGCATCAAGAACCTGGATTTCTGGTCCAAACTGATCACTCTCATTGTGTCCATTATTGAGGAGGATAAGAACTCTTATACCCCTTGCCTTAACCAGTGAGTTTATTGGCATGTTTTCTGCCCACTTTCCTTACACAATGCCAGACTATGACTAGCCTTTCCCAGATAAGTCCTTGAACACTCTATGATTTATTTTCATCCAGATTTCCCCAGGAACTAAATGTTGGGAAGATCAGTGCAGAGGTCATGTGGAACTTGTTTGCCCAGGACATGAAGTATGCTATGGAGGGTGAGTCTTAACATGCTGGCATGTCTCTTCTGTGTCACCTGTGGGCTTTGATATTGATATTTTAAGTAAAAAGCTTTGAAATTGTCAGTTGGGGAATGTTTACAGACTTCTATTATGATCTTTTATCGCTGCTTAGTTGGCCCATATTTACACCAATGTCAAAGTGACAAAATTTCCTACAGATTTAATCTTCCTTGCTGTGCATTGATATGGCTGTACCCTCTTTTTGTCTGCCTGGTTTGTAATGAAGTGCCATTGTCTTCACCTCTCCCACTTTCAGAGCACGAAAAGAACCGTCTATGTAAGAGTGCTGATTACATGAACCTGCACTTCAAAGTGAAGTGGCTCTACAATGAGTACTGCAAAGACTTGCCTTTCTTCAAGAGCAGAGTGCCCGAGTATCCAGCGTGAGTGGTTTTTACCCCCTCACCTTTGGCACAGATAGCCCATGAAGTTGATGGTGACCATTTACCATGCACACACTAATACACTGAGACATACAGTTCTGTGAAACAAGGGCTCTGAAAAAGTGTGTGTCTTAAGTCTATATGTTTTAAGTGAAAAGCAAGTTTACACAGTGTTTAAAAAGTGTCAGCGTTCTTGCTATTCTGAGAATGATCCACCACACAGAAAGGAACTGCTCAATGGTGACCATATGCTAGTCCAGAAAAATGTATAAACAGGGTGAAGGGGATTAACTAATATTAATGTAATTATATATATATTATATATCTTGTGATCTAGTTTTAAAACTTTGCTTTTGTCCCTCCATATTTTATTCTATCACATTATTTAAAACAAACAAGTACTTATTATCTATATTTGGTATTAGATGATTAAATTGCACTTGAAAACTACAAGAAAAACTCTACTGTATTAATGTTATTTTAATTACTACTTATTTTAACTTAGAATATTTCTAATGTATGTGTTTTTATGAACAAATGATTAATCCCTGCCTAGTTAATAGTTTTAATTTTCTAAGGTGCCTTAAATGTTTGCATCATATTTCATATTAAGGGAAACATGACAATAGAGCCTACATACTCAAAGATGCATGCATACTCTGAATCTAAAGCCTTTGTGTTGATCTGCAGGTGGTTTGAGCCATTTGTCATCCAGTGGCTAGATGAGAATGAAGAAGTTTCTCGTGACTTTCTGCATGGTGCTCTGGAAAGGGACAAAAAGGATGGAGTAAGGCTTAGTTTTATTGTGCTTTCATCCTAACTACTAACTCATAATGTGTTTACATGTTTATAACTTTTAAATGGGATTGAAAATGTTGAATTTTTAACATAGTCATTTGTTTTTAGAATTTGAAATAAATTCCTATATACTAAGCCATTTTAAATATATGTAATATTCCTCTAGTGGTGGTATAGTTCTTCAGCCCTGCTTCAGGACCTTTAATAATGTTGATGAATTCACCACCAAGCCACTCTTGCTTATTCCCCAGCCAACAATAGAGCCCTTCAGTTCATTTTGTCTTCACCTCTGCCCATTTGGAGATTCACCACTGCCTCACCTTAACCCAATTACTCCCAGACAAGAGAAATCACACTTTCTGGTTCCTGGCCACAAATAGCCTGCTAACTTTTTGCTTGCAGCATTTCTGGAACATTCTCTGACCTGACCAGTGGCTGTCATATTTCTCCTCACAGTACCAACAGACTTCAGAGCATGCTCTCTTCTCCTGCTCAGTGGTGGATGTCTTTTCTCAGCTCAACCAAAGCTTCGAGATCATTAAAAAATTGGAATGCCCTGACCCTCAGATTGTGGGCCACTACATGAAAAGATTTGCAAAGGTCAATGTCATGAGAGCCAGTAAAGTGTGTGTGTGTGTGCACGTGTGTGTGGGGATATATATATATATATATATATATATATATATGATTTGCATACTTAATACAGTACGTCTTACTAAAGTCATAGTCATGTAAGTTTTTTTCTGCCTTTTATTTTTGCAGACAATAAGCAATGTTCTGCTGTCTTATGCTGATATAATTTCCAGAGACTTCCCCAATCACTGCACCAAGGAGAAAGTGGTAAATTTCAGAAAATCTTTTATGAAATAATAATTTATAATTTCTTTAGTTTTTGCTTATCATGATGCACTTTTCTTTCCATTTAATTGTAGAATGCAAAAGATGGCGCTATAAAGGTATGAATTTGAGCCTCTATAGAACTCACTGAATATTGTTAGAAGGTGAAAATTTGTCATTCCTAAGAAATCTTTTGCTCTTATATGATGACTTAAGTTGTTCACCTTTAGTGATATTTTCCTGTTTTCTTAGCCTTGTATCCTGATCAACAACATCCAGCAGCTCAGGGTACAGCTGGAAAAGATGTTTGAGGCCATGGGGGGCAAAGATGTGAGTCACCATAAAACAATTCCAATGTTTGGTCCCAATGCTGAGACAACCACCAGGAACCACTGAGAATAGAAAATATGTTTTCTAAAAGAGCACAGTTGTGTTTCAATGGATGTTATTGTGTGTTTCAGCTGAATGTTGAGGCCAGTGATATCCTGAAAGAGCTGCAGGTGAAGCTCAACAATGTATTGGATGACCTGGCCAGGATCTTCGCTACCAGGTAATTAGGCAGCTTTGGAGGAGAGATTTTCCATTCTGACTGCCTATTATTTCAACTCTGCAAATTTAAATGAACAACTTTACAGAACCAAGTTTAAAACTCTCACCTCCAGATAACATTTGGTTCTAAATAAAAGTGCTTTATTTTTCCTCTGGCTTTCAGTTTCCAGCCCAACATAGAGGAGAATGTGAAGCAGATGGGAGACATTCTGAGCCAAGTGAAAGGCACAGGCAACGTTCCAGCAAGCGCCTGCAGCAGCGTTGCCCAGGATGCAGACAACGTGCTGCAGCCCATCATGGATTTCCTGGATAGCAAGTAGGTTTTCTCTACCAGAAGAACTTTCTCTACCAGAAGAACCTTCTCTACCAGAAGAGCAACGTATAAGAGCATTTATTTTTTTGCTGTCATAACTTGTACTGTTGAACTTACTGTTATCTTATACATTGTAAAGCAACAACACTGAACGTGAGCATTTAGAAAGTGGGGACTTGTCCTAGATGAACAGTTCTTTTATGAGATGCTATGGTTCATGTGAACATCTAGCTTTGTTTTTCACTTATGCTCTTTTCCTCCTGCTCAGCCTGTCCCTGTTTGCTAAGATATGTGAGAAGACTGTTTTGAAGCGAGTTCTGAAGGAACTCTGGAAACTTGTCATGAACACTATGGAGAAGACCATCGTTCTGCCACCTCTAACTGATCAAACGGTGAGGGCCTACCCAGATGAATCCTTTCTTACCAGCTCTTTAGTGGCCTAGGGCTTCAACGACATTTACCTGGCAAATTTAGAGCAGTTACGAAAGATGAACATTGAATTGTTTTTGAATATTTCATGTTGTTTTCCTGTATGGATCCTGGAGACTATTACGGGTGAAGAGCGATGGAGATATAAATGCAACAGTAAATGCTACACTCTTTCTTGTTCCCTGACCCAAATACTCATTGCAAAAAGATGCATTCTTCCATTCACCTGAAGATCAATGACTAAGAGCCAAGAGAGTGCACCATTATCATCCTAACACCCGCTAAAGGCTGCTCTTTGTTCTCCAGATTGGGTTTTCATTGTCTGTTCTTGGTGACAATGATTTTTTTAAAGCACATAGCTCATGACTATGGAATCAGAGACCAGCCTGATCTTTTTTCTTTGTGTTATACATCTTATTTGTGTTTTTTGTTTGTTATGTTTTGTTTTGACAAAAGAGCCCCATGTCGTTATTCCAAATCTTATGCCTTTGGGATGGTTTTCAGGCCTGTGCATTAAAAGCTAATGGCTAAGCACTAGCCATGTGATGTGTCTCTTTGCTAGTCTTAACAATGGAACTGAATACTCAACAATGCAGAAGACCTCAAACTGGCATTTCACTCTGCTCAGGGCGTTTTTGATGTTGATGATGCTTTGCTTTTGATGTGGGGCTCTTCACTGACCCTTTTTTCTGGTTATTATTACATTCTCGCTCGCCCCCCGCTCCTCCTCCACAGATGATAGTAAGTACGGCAGCACTCCTCTCTGTGCGTCTGTCTGTCCTGCAGTCCATCAGTGCCAGGTTCCCCCTACCCCACCCTTTCCCTCTGCTCTATGTGGCTGCAAAGTCTTTCCCCCTCCCCTCGTTCACTGTACGTCCTCATCTGTCCTTTACATCTCTCTCTATCTCTCTCTATCTCTCTCTCTCGCTTTCTCTCTTACACTTTTTTTCTTTCACCCACTCTCTCCATCCTTCCTGTCTTCCTCTCGTTTCCAGCTGAAGAGGCCAGAGCATGGTGCATTCCTGGTTGACTTGAACAAGGCCTTCCCAAATTATTCCTAAAATCTGGTGGCCCTCCACACTTCCTGCAGTCCCCTCAATTCCCCTTCTCCTTCTTACCCCTCTCTCTCACTCTCACTTTCTCCTCTGGAAGTGGCACACTCTCTTTCACGCTTCCACTGTCACCTCTTGCTCCCCTGCATCGCGTGGCGGGTTTTTAGCCTGAGTGGCTCCGGTGGTGGCTTTGTGGTTTTGGTCAGTAGTTGGTGCCGTCCTCCCTCCACTCTCACTTGTTTGAGCCCTCCTCTCCTCTGTCGGTCCGTTGCTTGTGTCTCAAACTCTTAATTCTGACCTTCTAGTCTGTGCTCTCTGCAGACTTTGTTTTGTCAATCGTGTCCTGGTATTTGGTATTTGGTATTTGGTTGTGTTCTTGACCATGATTAATATTTAAAGGGCAGGGTATCACACTGCTTTGTGTTCTAATCCAGGCTGTGAGTTACCTGTATTTCAGGATTATGTATATGCTGCTTTTTTCCTTCCAACTGATATAGATTGTAAAGTTAGATTGATTTTTGCAAATAATTTATTGATTTTGCTTTTTTATTTTTGTTAATGTGTTTGTCATTTTCTTGCAGAATTGTTTTTTTCTTATTTATACTGACTGGCTATTGTCTATAAAATGACTTTAATAACTTTATTTTTTTTGCTTTTCACATCCCACAGTTTTAACATTTTTTCCATATTTTATTCTCATTTATTGTTAAAAAATGTGTTTCTGCATAAATATTTCACATTCTTATGCTAGATTTTACTGCATCAATGGCGAGTCTCACCAAATTGGCCAAGTCCATAGCAGCTGTAACTGGTCAGAGATTGAAGAAAAACTTAAATTTCACACTGGCCTTGATATGATCCTGAGCCCAAAATAAAGACCCTCATTTTATTGTTTGCAGTTTGATTTCTGATGTATTATGCACATTTATATGAAGCTAGTTTGATTGGCCTGTCAGTCCCTGTCAGTCAGCCAATGTGAGGAAAGCGAAGCACTTCTGGAGTTAATAACGCTGTCCTCTCTTTACAGGGCAGGGTGAAGCTTGCTTGTCACAGTGATGTAAGGACTAAAACCCCTTTAGTTCAATGTGTCCTGTCTTTCTATCTCTCTCCCTCCATTTCTGAATGTCTCTCTTTTTTGTATCACCTGGGTCCCCTGTCTCTAACCATACTAATGGGAACAAACTGGTTTCTCACCCTTGCTTTCTGAAATTCCCCTTAGCAGTAGCTCTTTCCCTCCCAGTGTCCCTGTTCTATAGCTGAGTGAATGATACAAGCCTTCAGGCTCTACATAGCATTCAGGATAGACCAAAAAGTGCATGCTGTCATGATAGCTGGTTTGGAGCCATGGACAATGCATTAAAAGTCCATGTTGGTCTGAATGATTACCTTTATTACATTTTTATGGTTCTAGAAATACAGGATTTATTTCTGTTGGATGCAGTATGATGCATTCTGTGTTTATTTATTGAATGTGTTTTAGTTGAAGCCATAAGATGTAATCCTATAGACATTGGCACAATGCTACGGTGCACAAGCCTTTTTCACGAAGTGATATATCCTCAGTAGTGTATCGCCCAGTCTTAGATACCAGATATATCACCATAGTGTTGTCGCTTAGGCTGTGGACCTAATGGAATTTTCCAGACTTTTCAACTCACTCTCTTTCTGTACAGTTCTGTCAGTTGTGTCCTCTGTACATAGCTAGTTTACTGTCTTGCGTTGCATTCTATAAAGACTATGTCTGTGTGTGTGTGAGGGTGTGTGTGCAAGAAGCTGTTCTAGGTTTGATGAAAGTATGTGTGTGGTACATGTGTGTTTTAGAATGTATGTTTGTGTCTTGACTTCTTCAGCTGTCTGTTGCTGACCTCTGTTATGTGGCATTTCTGTCTTATGCAGTGTTCACCTCAATAACCTCACTAATACTCCCCTCCTCCTTTGCTTTCTTGTTTTTCCTTTTCTTTTCCTCCTCCTCCAGGGTACACAGCTGATCTTCAATGCAGCTAAGGAGCTTGGCCAGCTTTCAAAGCTAAAGGTAACCCAGTGTTGAGCATTTTCCTAGTAAACATTGCGTTAATCACATCCATTCATTTTCACTGATAAAAGCAACACGTGGACACTTTGATGAATATGTCTGTGTGTGTCTTCCCTTCACAGGAGCACATGGTACGTGAAGAGGCCAAGGCCTTATCTCCTAAGCAATGTGCCGTCATCGAGTTGGCCCTAGATACCATCAAGGTAAAGAAAAATCATCTTTTAATAGCGAATAATAAGCATTGGACCAAGTAATTGCACTGCATATGTGCTGCTGATGTATCAGTGGACATGATCTTCTAGATTTAAATTGAATCAAATGAAAGTGAAGTGAAAGTGATTATTTGTCATTGTGAAGACACCACAGAAATGTGTCCTCTGCATTTAACCCATCACACGCACACACGTGGCGCAGCGGGCAGCAGTCAACAGCCGCACCCAGGTGGTGCCACCTCAGTGGTTCCGTGGCTGGGACTTGAACCTGCGACCTTCTGATCTCAGGGACAAAGTCCTAATCACTAGGTTGTTTCATAATATTTAGTGCAGTTCTAGCATCAAAATCCTGATTTGTTGCCATGTTGTAAATACTGTTGTTGATATAATTAAATATACAGGGGTGCATAATTTATGATTTCTTGGCCATTTGTCAGAGAATATGAATGATAACACACAAACCTTTCTTTCACTCATGTTTAGTGTTTGGCTGAAGCCATTTATTGTCAAACAACAACTGTGTTCATTCTTTTTAAATTATAATTATAAGAGAAACTACCCAAATGACACTGATCAACAGTTTACATACCCTGGTACACAACTTGACACAAGTAGGTTTGAAGAGATATTAAAGGAAACCATCTTCACCTGTGATCTGTTTGCTTGTAGTGGGTGTGTATAAAAGATCATTGAGTTTCTGGACCCCTGACAAAGCCTTGCATCTTTCATCCATTTCTTGAATTCTAAGTCATGGGGAAAGCAAATGAATTGTAAAAGGATATGCAGGAAAATGTTGAACTCTATACAACAGGAAAGGGATATAAGAAAATATGAAAGAAATTGAGATGGCTAATCAGTAGTGGTCAAACTCTATGTAACAAGTGGAAAAGTACGGGTTCTGTTTAATCCAAACCACGGTCAGGTAGACCAACTAAAATTTCAGTCACAACTGCTAGGAAAATTGTTCGGGATGCAAAGGAAAACCCACAAATAACTTCAGGTAAAATACAGGACTCTCTGAAAAAATGTAGTGTAGCTGTTTAATGATGCACAATAAGGAGGCACTTGAAGAAAGATGGGCTACATGGTCGAGTTGCCAGAAGAAAGCCATTACTATGCAAATGCTACAAAGTATCTCACTTACAATATGCCAAACAGCACAGACAAGCCTCAAACCTTCTGGCACAAAGTCATTTGTCAATAAAGGTTTTTGGAGTCATTTGGATGATGAAACTAAAATGTAACTTTTTGGTCACAACCATAAATTCTACATTTGGAGAGAAATCAACAAGGCCTATGATGAAAGGTACACTATTCCTACTGTGAAGCATGGTGGTGGATCACTGATGTTTTGGGGATGTGTGAGCTACAAAGGCACAGGAAATTTGGTCAGAATTGATGGCAAGATGAGGTGGTAGTTTATTAAAAAATACTGGAGGAAATTTTGCACTCATCAGCCCGGAAGCTGTGCATGGGACGTACTTGGACATTCCAACATGACAATGATCCAAAACACAACTGACCTGTCATTGGCTATAGCAAAATAAAGTGAAAGTTCTGGAGTGACCATCTCAGTCTACTGACCTCATTGAGCCACTCTGAAGAGCCTCAAACGTGTAGTTCATGTAAGACAGTCCAAGAATTTACAGGAACTGGAGGCTTTTTGCAGCAAGAATGGGCAGCTTTACCATCTGAGAAGATAAATAGCCTCATTCACAACTACCACAGAAGACTTCAAGCTGTCATTGATGTTAAAGGGGGCAAAACACAATGTTAAAAACTGCGCAATGTAAACTTTTGATGAGGGTCATTTGGGCAGTTTGTGTTGTGATTATGCTTTTAAAAGAGTAAACACTGTTGATTGATATAAAATTCAGCAAAACACTAACCATGAGTGAAAGAAACGTTTTTGTGTCATCATTCATATTCTCTGAAAAATGGTTAAGAAATCATACATTCTGTAAGGGTGTGTAAACTTATGACATACATTTATTTATTTAGCTGACGCTTATGTCCAAAGCGACTTACAGGAACAATCAAGCATAAATTCAGACATGACAATACTGATGTTATGAGCACCACTGTATAATAATTTATATCATTATAATTATTATATGCTATTATGTGTAATTGTAGATCACTTGTCCTTGGGTTTTAAGCAAAAGAGTGTGGTATTGTGAAATGTTTAAAACAGGCAGATTATACTCTTGTCTATTTTCTCCGTAGCAGGTAACTAAACTGCAAAAACAGGCTTCTTGGTATTCATTGTTTTAATGATATCAAGCCAGTGCATTGAAATATACATATTCATCTAAGTAGTCTACCGTGGATTTAGCTCCACTCCTTCACAAAAGTTATGAGAATTGTTTCAGTCTGGACTGCTTTTTAAATTAGGCATAGTACAAAAACAACCAGTCAGAACAGAGGTCAATCTTAAAGGTACAATAATGAAAACAATCCTTATAATTCTAAAAACAAAATACAGAGATGTTGAAAATTGTGATATAAATGGATTTTGGTTCATAAATGCACACATGTTAAAAATGAATCACATATGGAAAAATAAAATAAATGTTGGATATGAGCTCTTTTTCTAAGTCACTAGGAACTTTTTTGCATTCTTGCCAACAATACTAATAACAAGTGATGTTCTTGAAAATAGGTTATTTTGTGGCTTCTAATATTTCAGAACAGTTATTTTAGAGACCTGCCGTTATGAATTATGCACTTTACTGATTTATTGTCGCCAGACAGCTGATGCTAATGCTTAATCCTGCAGCAATATTTCCATGCTGGAGGAGTGGGACTAAAGAAAACCTTCCTGGAGAAGAGTCCAGACCTGCAGTCTCTCCACTATGCTCTGTCGCTCTACACACAGGCCACTGACAAGCTCATCAAGACTTTTGTCCAGTCACAAATTGCACAAGGTAAACACTTTCTCACATTTTTGTTGAAAATGTTTTTCAGTTTCATCCTTTTTCTTGGCTGAAGGTTGATCTCTGGATCTCTGGTAACATCTGTATTCTGCACATATGCAGATTAAGCATATTTTTAAATGCATCTCCTTTTCTCTCCATTTTGTCTAGAGACCTCTCGCTCTCTCTCGCTCTCTCTCTCTCTCGCTCTCTCTCTCTCTCTCTCTCTCTCTCTCTCTCTCTCTCTCTCTCTCTCTC
>JBBIGC010000039.1:10106654-10120575 GCA_037576955.1 Lepidarchus adonis
CTCTCTCTCTCTCTCTCTCTCTCTCTCTCTCTCTCTCTCTCTCTCTCTCTCTCTCTCTCTCTCTCTCTCTTTCTCGTGTTTTTTTCCCTCTTATTGTAGTGATTGTGATTGAGCTGTGGGAATTCTGACACAGTTTGGGTTCTCATTGCCTCTGGCCGAGAAGCCATTTTAATGAATGATCACATAAAATGTAATTAGAATAAATGTCACTTCTTCATTACTTTCAATGCATTTGGGAACAATGAAGATGTGCGTGCGTGCGTGGGTACGTGGGTGCATTCGTGCATGTATGTCTTTAAAGATTGAAAGCAGTTCTACCATTTGCTACACTGAATTGCACTCTGTCTCTCTCTCTCTCTCTATCTCTCACTCTCTTCCTCTCTATGTCTCTTTCAACCTTGCTTTTCTCTTTTAGTCTTCGCCATTGTTTCAGTCCTATACTTGTTTATTTAACTTGCCTTCTTTTTCCTCCTGTTCTCCTCCCCCTCTCTCTCCACCAGTTCATGGAGGGAAGGGGGTGAGGTTCACCCATAGCGAGGATGTGTACCCCGAGAAGGGTACGTCTACAAGTATCAACCAGTGACCCACCTAAAACCATCCCCCAGTCTGATCATTCACATCCCATTCAAACAGCCCAGTCGCATGCCCTGCAAGCACCCATATCCTCCCACAAAGGCGGTCTTGACCAGCCTGACAGCCTTGTGCATGTATGAGACCTTGGGACTGACTTGCTGTATGTGCACATACATTGGTTGAACATGTATACTGGCACTACAGAAAGAAGAAAGCCCAAAATAAAGTGTGATTTTGAATGGCAGAGAATGAGGACTGAGCACACACTTCTGCAGTATGAGAGAAGCACGTGCGTGGAGCTGAGGGAAAGCCGTGACTCACGACTGCTTCAGCTGTCGTGTGTGTGTTTGCGTGGGGGGTGGGTGCACAAGTGACAAGCGAGCGAGCTGAGTGAGTGAGATGAGTGAGAGACTCATTACTTTTCCTTTTTTTTTTATCTGTTCTCTTCTGAAGGAACTCCAGGATGCAGGTTATGTCCAGCACTGCATCATGGACAGCTCAAGTGTTTCTTTAGAAAATGATTTACAAACAACAATCGAACCCTAACCTTTTTAAATTGCACTAAATACACATTACTGGCTACACAGTAGTCAAATACAGATCTGGGACTGTAATGGGTGTATAGCAGCAGAAAGTAGGCCCAAGGGTATGCAATTTGCAAGGTTTTTTTAAAATAATTTATCTATTTGTCTGTATGTCTCAAATAGCATAAATATACTGAATATGCTAATACAACATAGCAGAGGGGTAAATGAGCAAAACTGAAAAAATCTTTAATTATTTTCCATTATATAAGCATAGCCCAATATATTTTTTTAATTTAATAAAGTATGAATTCATATAAATACTTAAATTGTATTATTTGTATTTGGCATAGTTTGTATTCAGCTCTAATGTTGCAAAATTAGTTTCAGAATGACACATCTAAATGCCCTCATGTTTGATTTAACACCTTTCTCGCCTAATCATTTGTTTATTTATCTATTTGAAGCTTTAATCTTTTATTGTTAGAGTGACAGTAATGTGTGCTGATTCATTGTGTCCAGAGGCAGGGTCTGTCCTGTATGTCTCTACAGCATTCCCCCCTCACTTACACACTGACTGACAGTGCCCCCACCCCTCCCAAACTAAACCCCCCTTAAGCTTCTGCCCTCAGGCAACTAGGGTGACTGGAGACGTGACAGCATGGTCTCAGCCAATCAGAAGAGGCCTCTAAAGTCAGATGACACCCTCTGTCAGTCTGCATCAGCATTCAGGGGTCCCTCGTTGGCCCTTGAGGCCCTTTTAGGACCTCATCCGTGCTTGGACTCATGTTGCTGTTTACGCACACTCAGTCAGGCCATCTAATGCTTACACTGCAATACTTGGCCTTGTAGTCAGAAAGGGGTCATTAGCCACTAAAAAGCATCCCAGATGTGGCTGACATTTTGTTTCTTTTGTGTGTTGCTTTCTGGGCAGCACTGTTTTGTTACACTGACAGCCAAGCATAAGCTGTACAGAGGTCCACAGAGTTTTACTGTAGCTGAGTAGAGCAAAGCTGCAGACAGCAAAGAATATAAGTCCTTTCAGCACTGAATTTCTCTCACTTACAAAGGCTGTGTGCAGATATGTGTTTGATGTGAGTTGGCTGGTGATCGAATGGTTGTAAATGTAAATGTTGACAATTATAGCTGTTATTATATTCTTACCTGTGCTTGATGTAGTACATTATTTGAAACTGTCTAACTGTTCTGTAGTACTGAGAGTGAATTGGACACACTCAGACAAATTTAGCTGCCTTCACCCTGTTTTATAGACACAGAGCTAACATACAGCTAACAGCATTACAGTTCAGGGGAATAATTTCAGACAATTTTTACTGAAAATTGAAGTAAAATCAGGTGTGTGTGTGTGTGTGTGTGTGTGTGTGTGTGTGTGTGTTCATTTCTTTGTGCATGCACTGATGCGTATGGATATTGATCCACTGGAGTCCATGGGCATAAAGAGTTGGAACAGCCTTACTGCCCCTTGCTGGACAAATTAAGCCAGTTCCTGTCTGCATGACACCTCTCCTCTCCTTACCCAACATCAGTAGCATGGATCACAGGCCCCAGCAGGTGGTCGGGGTCCATCACACTCACAGACACATCCTGGTAGAGGGGTAGCACCAGCTGCATACACAAATTGGATTAATTAAATTGGATTATTTATGGGAGTGATTAATCAGTGATTAGAAAATGTACAAGGAACACCAAAATAAATGTGCAGTATTTTTACAAAACGTTAATGGAATGTTTTACAAAATTGAATGACAACATTTTTCCAGTTAGAAAAGTGCTTAACTGGCAGTGTAACTGTTTAAAGGGCAATTACACAGATTTTTCAGTTCAGTTGAGGCATGAGTTTTTAGAGTGTTTTGATTATAAAACGGTCCATTGTAGACAAAGTAATCATTACATGAGTTGATAATACATTGTTGATAATATATGATGCCTTTTAAAAACATATATTATTATATATTTTCTTATCACGTTCGGTGAAAAATACTTGTTTTCAGTTTTCTTGGTCACCTTTTCTAACCCCTGATGCTAATGTTCCATAACACACATAGCACAGTGTGACCCCTCTAGCAGAATGTCAGTCAGATCCACCTTGCAGTAACAGCTAAGACCAACCACTCTGAGAGATGGTGGGTCCGTCACAGAACGACAGCGAGAATGGACACATTTTGGCATGTCCCTGCCTGTGTTTAAGCTAGGTGAAGGGAATCCTGTGAAATGCTCTACCTCGTCTGGTGTTTGAGTGGTGGAGCCTCCACTTCCTTTCCCTATGGTGTATGGTGTAGACTCTCCTGCACATGCACAGAGCAAGTGAACCTCCATGGCATGTGTGCAGATAAGATCAAATAGATCTCACGGTTTACTGTAAGGTAAACATATGGCCTTTTTTGGTTGTCTTTAGATGTTGCATGTCTCTGGATATTCAGAGTCTAAATTTAGTGAATTACAATGAGTTGTTATCATCTAGTACATTTTAATTTTTACCTTAAGCCTTATGCCGTCTTGATACACTAAAAGAAAGCCTTACATTTTGTGAAAGCTGCAAAGCTCAAATTAGGATCTTCTTTGGGGGATTATAAGGCACAAGGCAACAACTTCCAGGCCTTGCACAAATATTCCACTGGCTTTGTGAAGAAATCAATGTGGAGTTGCAATGCAGTATAAAATTTAAAGATGGAAGAATGCACTTTAAAACTAAAATAATCAATAGTTAAGAAGACAAGCAATGTAGTCTTTATTTGAATGTCTTTATTTGAATATTTTCTCTTCTCCATTATGATCAGTCATTACCAGGAGCACACGGCAGAACAGCTTATAAGGTGTATTTCATGCAGTGGACAGTTGTCCAGGCAGGCCTAAGATAGTGTTGAAGTGATAGACCGTTGTATGATTGCTTCCAAATCTCCTCAGGTTCTGGTGTGGAGGATGCAGTGGGAGAGGTGTCCATCCATGTGGAGATCTTTACTCATCCCAACACTGGTGAACACAAAGTCACAGTCAAAGGTCAGTGGTTGTTTTGTGTTAAAGTTTGGATTAGTTTTTGGACTATTTAAATAAAGTAAAAAATATATGTCTTCTGAACAAAACTTCATTCTAAGGTAAAAAAAAAAAAAGAACATTCAGTTACATCCAAAGGAAATGTCTCTATTTACAGTGGTGGCTGCAAATGACCTGCGGTGGCAGACATCAGGAATATTCCGGCCCTTTGTAGAGGTCTACATAATTGGTCCCCATTTGAGTGATAAGAAGAGGAAATATGCCACGAAGTCAAAGAACAACAGTTGGGCTCCCAAATACAACGAAACGTTCACATTGTGAGTAAAATATGACGAGTAATACATTTTATAAAATTATCAATGAATAGCACAGCTCATTATAATGTTTCTGGTCTTGAATGTAGCAGTGAAATTTCTGCATGCTCTTTCCAGTATGTGATTGAATGTGTTTGCACTTTTTGTGCAATAATAAGGATAAAGGATGTTTCAAATAATGAACTTGTGAAATCGTATTTTCTCCTTACAATGACTGGGGTGGGATATTTTAGGCAGCAAGTTCAATTCTTAAAGTTGTGTTGGAAGCAGAAAAAATAATATTTGGGACAAAGAGACATTTTTCTTTAATTTACCCCTCTATTCTTCAGTTAAAAAATTTTAATCAAACAATTAAGATGTGATTACAGTACATATTCCACTTATACTTTAAAGTTATTTGCCTACATTTTAGTTTTATCATGAATACATTACAACTCTTTTTTTTATACCATTCAAAATGAGGAGGAAAGCTGTGCAAGTGTAAGTCCATGAAGCTATTTTCAGGCTGAAAAGAAATGTAAAACAATTAGAGACATTGTTCAAACCTTAGAATTACCAAAATCTGTCTGGAATATCAGAGAGAATGCTCTGGTGAGCTCTGTGATTGAGAAGGGCCATGGAAGACTCCCACTGTTATTGAAGAATCTTTACTATGGTAAAGGAAACTTCTAAACTTCTTGACCAACAGATCAGAAACAGTGCTCAGGAGGCAGGTGTGTTTTTGACAGAGACTATTATCTACAGAAGATTTCATGAAAAGAAATACAGAGGACACAAACTGCTACCCACCAAAACAGAATGGCCAGATTACAGTTTGTAAAGAAATACTTAAAGAGCCTGCAGAATTCTGGGTAAAGGTCTTCTGGACAGACAAGACCAAGAATCTGTATCCGAGTAATGGGAAGAGGAAAGTGTGGAAATGAAAAGGAACTGCTCAAGATTCAAGGCATACCAGCTGAACTGCAGTCTTCAAGCAGTCATTGCATGCAAGGGATGTGCAGCTAAACATGTGCATTCATATACACACAATTACTTTGTCTCAAAAATTATGGTGCCCTGCAATGAGAGGGGCTGATATAAAGTGTTGTAATTTCTACATGGTGAAACTAAAATTGTTCACAGGCAAAGCTGTTTTAGAAGTATGATGGGCATCTACACAATATCATAGAGGTGGCTTTAATGTTATGGCTGATCACTTTTTGTGCATTTCACTTCAATCTGATATAAATGAATTTGTACTAAATTAGATTTCAGTCACTATAGTGTAAAAATGTGAGATGCAGTGCACACAACTGACCTTTCACTGTGACCTGTAGAATGCAGGCCAAAATGGAATTGAATAATCATGTTGATTTCCATCACAGACAACTTCATACATATACAACAATAAAATGTATTCACATCAATAAAAAATGCAGCACACACATTACATTAAAACAGTGATATGTGGACAATGTGGTGAAATTAAGAGTTAAAGATCCATTACACTTGATGTTATTTATTGTAATTATAATTATGAATTAATCCAAAGTTAGTAGGTCAAAGAGCATGAAAATACTGTAACAATGTATTGCTCTTTATTTTGACACATAATTTATGGGCCATTATGTAAAATGTCAAGTCCATTGCATTTCTCTTTTTTCCACTGTAGTAATTTGGCATGAATTAATTTCTGTGGTCATATGTAGTTTTGTGTAAAACATTATTTCAACATCCTGCATTTTCATAGCATGTATTTTGATATTTGATTTTGTGCAGATTACTGGGTTAAACAACAAAACTGTCTTTTTTTTTGACAGCACACTGAGCAACGAGGTGGGGCCAGAGTGTTACGAGCTGCAGGTGTGTGTGAAAGACTACTGTTTTGCACGGGAAGACCGCACGGTGGGCATGGCTGTGCTGCAGCTGAAGGATGTGGCGGCACGGGGCAGCGTTGCCTGCTGGCTACCACTGGGCAAACGGGTCCACATGGATGAGACAGGTCTGACCGTGCTGCGCATTCTCTCGCAGCGCAACAATGACGATGTAGCCAAAGAGTTTGTCAAGCTCAAATCTGACCAGCGCTCGGCCGAAGAGGGCCGAGGTAGTTAAGCACAGGTCCATGTTAGGGAAGGGGAGATTTGCAGTGTTGTGAAATCACTACCCACCTCTTTTGTCTTGAAGTGCTGCACTTACACAGACACCTACAGACACATAGACACACTACACAGAGCTGGTTATTCGCTACCATGCCAACAAGGACCAAAAATCTATATTTTCCATTGGTTAGTAATATCTAGGACACTGCCATACTCTGCCATGAGGCTTGTGTGACAAGCATTGTTTGGCACCTAAAATGATGCGGGCACAAAACCTTGTATCTCTTTAATACTTGATGTTTGTGATGTCCTTGATTTTTAAAGTACATACAGTATTATACAAAACCTCATTGTTGAAAGATATTTAAAGAATAACATTTATTGAGTCATTCGTACATATAAGAAATATATTGCAGATATTCTATCAATATAAGAGAAAAGAGATCAAATCTTCTTTTTGAAAGATATATATATATATAAATGGACCTTTTTGTTCGGTTTCCAAATGCCTTTGGAAAGAGCAAGAAGCAGAGATATGACAGTCTGAGTGAAAGCAGGGTTGCTACATGTAGTGCCATTGATGCCTCCCGCCTCCCCTTTTCCGGAGCCCCCTTCCCCTAACGTCTGTTAATGATGTCTGAGACTCTGTGGAAACTTCTACTGTAACTGCCTTGTTCATTTTGTTAATCATTCCTGCACCTCCTGATGGGTGTTTCAATGTCAGGGTATTTCTCCTTTGCTCTCAACGTGATGTTCTCCTCTACTACTGAAAAAGGCACACTCTTTATTAGGGCCAAAACCTCCTGTGGTTCAACTTTTGGAAAATTATGCAAACTTTTAGATCAAGCACAAGAAAACTAGTATTAAGTGATTGCAGTGCACATACTGTGGACCAAATACATCTCACAAAGCATAGACATTTCTTGAACACCCCTCATGTAACAATGCAAATTAGGAGAAAGCAATGTTCTTATTATACTAAGTGCGTGTTAAACGTGCTCTCTAGGTGTGTGTCGAATTGTGTAAAGGACCATCTCTGTTCTGTGTGTTTCACTTAAATGCTAATGCAGGTAACAGTAAATGAAAGTGAGCGTTACCAAGACGATTGACCAACATCAAGGTCTTACAGAATGCTACATAGCCTCTACTACCTCTCATTTATTATTAGCAACATTAGCATTTTTGGGTGAAGTCATCCTTAAAGCACACTGCCTGTCCTCTACTTTGTCTGATCTCTGGCTGATCTCAGATCAGCGGCTTTGTGTACGAATGTGTGTGGCTCGCATGTGTGGTATATCGTGAGTGTATGAGACTTCGTAAAGAAGGCATAGTGGTGTTGGGTAAGGCACGTTGTGCTTCGACTTATACTGGACACCAGTGTTGCCTGTTAGTGATCAATTTTGCTTAGATAGCACCTTTAAAGACTTGCTGACTTGTTAAAATCATTTTACTTTTATAAAGTAGCATCTTCTTTATTATTTTTTTTTATACATTTTGCTCATTTTACACGGTTTTCCCTCATACATGCCAGTGCAGACACAACAGGAGGAGTATGAAAAACGTCCTCTACTCAGAATCATTCCAGTGCTGTTGCCATGACAACCTCAGCTCATCCTGCCACTCGTCCGGCTAGTAAAGAAAGCACAAAGCGAATGCAGCCCTCTCCGTGTTTGTGTAACCTGATTAATATATGCCTGCGGTAACACAGACAGCCACTGACCAATTACAGCTGTAAATGTAGCTGTTCCACCTTCTTGCATGCGGCGGCGAATCAGAGCACAGTACAAATTAAAGCTTTCAACAAGGCTGTGATTTTGTGCGTGGGGTGCAAAAAAAAATGGATACGGGTGCTAGAGACTCACTCTAGGCCTGGCAACGTGAAAGATCTTGGCATGTTCTCCAGCTATCTGAGATCTCAGACAAGTCCTTTTACGCTATTGCTGAGACTTTTAAAGAACTTTGTAGAAAGTGCTGCCAATCAAGTGAAGCATGGGCATTTTGGAGCTCTAGTCATTCTGGAGATTCCACAATCCATGGCTCAGAATGGCTTCTGTTAAAAAAAAAAACTGTCATGCCATGTGCCCTTGTCTAATTTCTCTATGCATCAAAGTTTAGCTCTAGTTGGAAGTTGTGTATTGTTTACATTGTGGGTTATCAGCACAAATCGTCTGTTGTGATTGCACTGCAATTTTTTTTTATTGGAGTCAAAATGAAAACAATCATCACGTTTTTAAGAATTGTTAAAGGGGACTTCGTAATTTAACAAGGTGATAGAGGACAAATGAATGTTAAACAGATTTAAATATTCTTTAAGTAATAGTTTGGAAAAGCAGGAAACTCCGGCCTCTCTGTGGCCCTGAGTCATGTTGAGGGATCTGAGGCACGTGTACAAGATTGAGTGACTGAATGTCAGCAAGAAATGAGTTATGGAGATTTAATATGAGCATGTAACATACATTAGCACACACACACACACACACACAGACTGAGGTCTGACCTAAACTAAGACTCCAGACTTGTAAATACGATGCAGTGCATGTTGGGAAAGAACTCTCTTGTGCCAGCATGTGTCTTTGATGTGATTTCCAATTGTAGTCTTTAATTGATTTATTTATTTTGATATTTGGGTATTATTTTCTATTTTTGGAAGGCTTGTGAATATATAAATATGTATTACTGATGTGTAGTGATACGGAGTACTAGCATGAGAGACTTTTTTTATACACAAATGTTTATAATTTTTGTTTTTCTAAATATGATTGTTCTTAATGGGGATGAAAGTGAAACTAATAGCATTTTTGCTGTGTTTCTACTTAAATGGTTATGAATACTAAATAAATGGCTATAAAATACTCTAATTGTGGGATTTTTATTATTGTCTTTTTGACATATGAAAAAATGTAAATATCTGGAGCGTTGTCCCAGGGACATAAGACATAGTTGTATGCAACATTTTAACTCCCTCAATAAAAAAACAGCATTTGCTGATTTTTTATATGAATTATTGTTACATTTTCTAAGGAGGGAAAAATACAAATTGAATTTTTATATATGAATTACTGCACCGATTCTGTTTTTGCTGGGACATGTTGGGAAAAAAGTATAAAAGGGCTGTTACTTTTGGCAACATTGCTTTTGTCGATATGTTTCTTCCAGCCAATGAACTGCAGTCGTTTGCTCTGTAGGAGAGAATTTCAGGACAAACTCAACAAAGCATAACATTTGAGCGAGGCAGCTCAACTTTTTTGTATATACAACCTAACCAGCAATATAGTGATCAAAGTTCCAACATTAAAAAACTGAATTTAAAGCAGAATTTCAGTGAAACAGCTGTAAACACACAGGTCAGTAATAAGAGTTTAGGGATTTGAGGCCGTGTGCCAGATGTGCTTTGTTATTTGAGGATTTGTCCTCCCTCAGACTTTGCGGAGGAAGGAGATCTTGAGAGACTCCGGAATCTCCAGCTTCTCTGAACTGACAGGTGAGGGCGGCACATAGGGGAAAGTCACAGGGAAGACCCTCCTAACGTCCAGCAGCAGCTGCGGTGGTTGCCCGTCCGAGCGCCCCTTCAGCAGCCCCTGGAAAACCCCAGAGATCACAAGCATCACATCCAGCATCCTCTCTCTCTGTCTCTCTCTCTTTCTCTCTCTCACCCCCTCTTTCTCACCCTATTCCTTTGTCCCTCTCTCTCTGTCTTTTCCTCTCTTTCTCTCTCACTCCTCTTTTGCTCCCTATTCCTCTGTCTTTCTGTCTCTGTCTCCCGCTATCTTTCTCTCACTCTCCATTTCTCCCTTTCTCACTCCCTCTTTCTCTCCCTTCTCCTCTTTGTCCCATTCTCTGTGTCTTTTTCCTTTCTTTCCATCTCACTCTCCATTACTCTTTCTTTCTCACTCCCTCTTGCTCTTTGTTCCCTCTCTCTCTCTCTCTCTCTCTCTCTCTCTCTCTCTCTTTGTTTCCCTCTATCTTTCTCTCACTCTCCATTTCTTTCTCTCTCACCCCCTCTTTCTCTCTCTATTCCTTTGTCCCTCTCTCTCTGTCTTTTCCTCTCTTTCTCTCTCACCTCCTCTTTTGCTCCCTATTCCTCTGTCTTTCTCTCTGTCTCCCGCTATCTTCTCTCACTCTCCATTTCTCTCTCTCACTCCCTCTTTCTCTCCCTTTTCTTCTTTGTCCCTCTCTCTCTGTCTCTCTCCTTCTTTCTTTCCATCTCACTCTCCATTTCTCTTTGTTTTCTCTCTCTCTCTCTCTCTCTCTCTCTCTCTATCTATCTTTCTCTCACTCTCCATTTCTTTCTCTCCTATTCCTCTTTGTCCTTCTCTCTCTGTCTCCCTCTCAATCTTTCACTCCCCGTTTCTCTCTCATCCCTTCTTTCTCTGTCTCTTCCTCTTTCTCTCTTCATTTCTCTCTTTCTCCCTCTCTCCCCCATCCCTCTTTCGGTCCCATTCTCTGCCCTTTCTCTCTCTCCTTCTCTGTTCCTCTCCCGTCCCCTCTTTCAATCATCCTCTATCTCCCTCCTTTCTCTCCCTCTCTCTCTCTGTCCCTCTCCCTCTTTCTACTCCCCTCCCTCTGGCTAGTGATCAGTGTGTAATGGTAGAAGGACTACACTGGTATATAATACGCATATTTAATTTCTCTCAATCATTTAAGGCTGGTGAAAAGATACACATTCTTACCTGAACGATACGAATGAAGTTCAGAGTTACTCTCTCTTCAAGATCGCTCTGAGGAGTGTACTGTGTCAAAATCTTCACAATCTGCAACATAAGACATTTTTGCTCAGCATATAACAGCTCGAACTCCATTCATTACTATAGTCAATATTTAGATACGTTACTCCACCTGCTGGCTCGACAGTGCATTGCAGGTTTGAACTATGGCTTGTCCGTCTGCCTCTGTCTTCTTGCTCATTTGTAGTAGCTGGGCTGCCTGTATAAGCGGCTCCAGAGCTGCTGCAGCGCCCCCTGTCCACAGACCTCGGCTCCGCAGCCACTCTTCCAACAAGCTCACGTTATATCTAAACCAGGAACCAAGTATTAAGTAATTTACTTGAGTACTTAAGAACATTTTATTAAGTATCTGTACTTTAGTATTATATTGAAACTGTATGACTTTTACTCCATTACATTCAAAAGGCAAATATATATTTTTACTTTAAAGAATCTGCAGGTTATTATAAAACCATGTTGATTTTACCTGTTCATCTGAACATTATCCACAAGGGGGAGCTAAACGCACTGACATCATTTTATACTGTAAGTGATAGAGGAAACCCACACCTGCAGGATCTCACTAATGCATGAACTGCAGTTTGATTTATATAAAAATTATTAAATGTTTATTGTTATAAAAGAAATATAAATAGCTTGTATATGATTACAAATTAACACTAGATTTCTACTGTTATAATATGTACCATATTTCCCCAACAATAAGCCGTGGCTTATAGATCAATTTTACATTTTTTTTGGGTGCAGCTTGCTTGAAAAGCAACAACCTGGAGCTTAAATTCTGCTGTGTAGGACTTTTGTTGCTGCATAAGATCAGTAAGTTCAACATTTTGTCAATTTAATTGTTCACACTCAAATACAGTCTGATGTGGGGGTGTGACAAACTATAGATTTGGCAATATATCGTCGCCCTTGCTCAGGCAATACTATAATTGATACGCGACGGCAATATCAATATTTTAATGGTGTCTGTACTTCTTCCCTCCTTTGGGTGGCGCTGCTCAAATGAGTTCAGGACACAGAGGAAGCTGAAGAGGAAGTGATCAACAGGTAGATGCAGAGAAAACTCAAGCCACATTATAATCTAAAGTCTGGGTTCACTTACACAGCGTGAATCATTTTGCGATGGCTGCATCTCTGCATCTCTTTACGACACTTGTTTCATAGCAATGAATGACAATGAATGACGACAATCCTGTCAACATGAGTAATAAAGACACATCACTGGAGAGCTTCTTTGAAAAAGGGGGAACGACCCAATAATGCAAGAAGGCAGAACTGCGCGTCCAAGCCAATATCTAGCGTTTTCTGAACTGTTCTCACCAAGAATTTAGATGAGACAGAAGTGTATCACTCCATAATCTGTCTCAGTACACAGAGGATTAAACTAGACGCTGTACCGGAAGGCGTGTTTCATGGGGAGCAATGCATTGTGGACTATGTAGTGTCTGGTGAGGTAAAATAGGGTATTACAGGCAGGAAAGAGAGTTGCTTTCTGGTAGTTGTAGTTCGGGTAATAGCACGATGCTAGAGCAACTTACCATGTGACAAACGGAACAAAAGTGACGTTTCAGAAGTAGAGTTTTCTCTGCACTTCTGACTGCAGTCGCAAAGCAAATATTGTAAAGGTAACAATAACATTGCTGTCACTTATGTAAATTAATAACATCCCTGCGTTTCTGTGATGTATTGCTATGTCATTGTCATGCAATATATCAATAATTGCAGAATCGCATATCATGAGATACACTGCGATTCCTAGCCCAGGGGCCTCCAGGGGCCAAATTAGATGCTTTTACAGATCTGTAAATTCAATAACATCATGGCTAATAACATGAAGCGGCTTATTTTAGAGTTTTAAAACATAAATGAGCATTTTCTGCGACTTATAGAATGGAAGCCTATAACGTGAGGCGGCCTGTAGTTGGGGAAATACAATACTTATATTGTGTGTATATTGCCAACAGTTTGTTAAAGAACACATCGTTCTGACCGGATCTGCAGGCCACGGTTCCAGCAGCACATGTCCTTCCGCAGGAGCAGGCTGTTAAGGGCACTGGCAGCCAGCAGGTGGGAGAGCTGCCTGAAAACCTGTTCCAGCAGGGGCAGGGGCAGGTCCTGTCGCTCCAGCGCAGTATGCAGAACCCCTAGCTCCCTAAGCACAGTGGCCATGGTGGCCCCCTCTGCAGGGCCCGCTGGCCGGGGGTCAGAGCCCGCACGCTTACGAGAGACAACCAGCTTTACCACAGCTCCGGACAGGCCAGGGATGGTCTCACTCTCCAACACAGCTGGAACTGGGCAGAGGAAGGGGCACTCAGTGTCAGCAGAACTCATTGGGAAACATGGCAGCGATCACAATACTGTACCTCAAGCCAAAGTAAAATTAAAAATCCAATTTACACAATTTCAAATGTCAAATGTAATCAGCCAACTGGGTCTAAAGTGTGTTTCTTTATTTTACCACCAGTTAGCGTTGTGTTACTGCTAGACACTTTCTCACTTGCCTCAAACCAGATCAAGTTCCCTATGTGATTTCTGACACTGTATGATGGAACAAATTACATGAAAAATCATGTTTCCATAGGGAGTACTGTAAATAACATGGACAAAACTGTCCAAAACTGCAATCACTGCAGTTACCATAATTTAATTTTACTATAATTTATCATATTTATCTTATTTTTACTGCTTTTTCA
>JBBIGC010000039.1:10126605-10139755 GCA_037576955.1 Lepidarchus adonis
TCTCCTTCTTGGTCAAATAGCCCTTACACAGCCTGGAGGTGTGTTTGGGGTCATTGTTCTGTTGAAAAATAAATGATAATCCAACTAAACGCAAACCGGATGGCATGTCGCTGCAGGATGCTGTGGTAGCCATGCTGTTTCATTGTGCCTTCAATTTTGAATAAATCCTTAACAGTATCACCAGCAAAACCACCCCACACCTTCACACCTCCTTCCCCATGCTTCACAGTGGGATCCAGGCATGTGGAATCCATCCGTTCACCTCTTCTGCATCTCACAAAGACACGGCGGTTGGAACCAAAGATCTGAAATTTGGACTCATCAGACCAAAGCACAGATTTCTACTGGTCTAATGTCCATTACTTGTGTTTCTTGGCCCAAACAAATCTCCTCTGCTTGTTGCCGCTCCTTAGCAGTGGTTTCCTGGCAGCTATTTGACCATGAAGGCCTGATTCACACAATCTCCTCTTAACAGTTGTTCTAGAGATGGGTCTGCTGCTAGAGCTCTGTGTGGCATTTATCTTGTCTCTGATCTGAGCTGCTGATAACCTGTGATTTCTGAGGCTGGTGACTCGGATGAACTTGACTTCAGAAGTAGAGGTTACTCTTGGTTTTCCTTTCCTGGGTCGGTCCTCATCTGTGCCAGTTTCATTGTAGCGCTTGATGGTTTTTGCGACTCCACTTGGAGACACAATTAAAGGTTCTGCAATTTTCCGGACTGACTGACCTTCATTTCTTAAAGTAATGATGGTCACTCATTTTTCTTTAGTTAGCTGATTGGTTTTTGCCATAATATGGATTTTAAAAGTTGTCCAATAGGGCTGTCGGCTGTGTAGTCACCTGACCTCTGCACAACACAACTGATGCTCCCAACCCCATTAATAAAGCAAGAAATCCCACTAATTAACCCTGATAAGGCTTCACACCTGTGAAGAGAAAACCATTTCAGGTGACGACCTCTTGAAGCTCTTGGAGAGAATGTCAAGAGTGTGCAAAGCAGTAATCAGAGTGTGTGGCTATTTTGAAGAAACTAGAATATAAAATGTGTTTTCAGTTATTTCACCTTTTTTTGTTAAGTACATAACTCCACATGTGTTCATTCATAGTTTTGATGCCTTTAGTGAGAATCTACCAATGTAAATGGTCATGAAAATAAAGAAAACACATTGAATGAGAAGGTGTGTCCAAACTTCCAATTAAGTCATACAAATCTTTATATCTTGACAAGTATCATTTAATCTAAATATTAAAGTTATTAATGATTCCTCTTCGTAGTACAGTCTCTACTGAGCTAGAATTTCTAACGTCACTATAATCATTCATTATAATAATTTTTTTTTTAAAACAACCGTAACAGGGGTATATGTCAAATGGTCTATTAATAGTTCCTTTATTCATGCATCTGCCCTCACCTTTGTCTGACTGTTATTGTCATAGCGGAGTCTCTGTCGGCTCTTGTTCAGTTTGCTCATGAGCATCTTGCCCGTACGGAAATCAAAGGAGCTGAGATCCATGGAGTTGCCAAGGTAACGTGCCAGCTGAGGCTTGCTCCGGAACTTCTTTCCAGTAGGACTAAGAGAATAAAAATAGGATGAATCTAACGAAAAGACTTCACCCAACCTCACGAAGGCAAACTCTGAGAAACAGTGTGATTTACATGTTTTTTGCACAAAGACAGATCATAGAAAAAAATTCATGGGGTTGCATCTTTTATCAGAACAATAACAAATGGAAAAGCAAACCATGACATGCATTAATCACTGCATAGTTAGTGAAGCCAAACTGAGCAAGCATTTTCAGAACAAACCTAATCACACACACATCCACTGACAGCATATCAATGATGACCAGTAGTGATGCACCAATACTATTTTAATGAACCAGACACCCATACGAGGCTGATGCATTTAGCATTCTGTCTGACAGAGCCACTCGTGTTGACATACTTTGATGGTAATTGGTTAAAAAAAAGTTTTTAAAGTTTTATTACAGTTACTTACACATTTGAATGCCATCGACTCAATTGTGATACCTTATTAAGTATCGGTGCATCCCTAAACATGAAATGATGTAATGCATGTTATTTTCTCATTTTTGATGGGTATTATTTGAAATAACTTTCCTATTTTTATACTTTATTCCCATATGGGAACAATTTAGTGCGGACGGTTTATTAATGAAATGGCCTTATTACGGCTGTCGAACAATAAACTCTGAAGGTTAATTATGATATGAAGGTATTTCACATTTTTCACATTACAAGTCAACTTTTTGAAACATATTAGTACACAATAGTCTCTACTGCAAGTAATAAATTGTATATATATAATATATAATAAGCCACTGTTTGATAGTACCTTGTGGTACTGATAAAAAGTAAATCATAATATTATATATATATATATATATATATATATACATACTATTACATTATAGATATCAACAACCAACATGTGCTTCTTGAGTTGCTGTTCTATGCTCACAATGTCTTACAGCCCTGAAAAAGCTTGTTTACACTAAGATGTCTCTATACATGCAGAAAGAAATCTGACTTCAGAGCGACATTTTTGCTAGTAAATTGTACTTTTGGCCACTTTCTCAGTTATAGAACAGTCTAGCTTTAATGCAGCAATAAACCTAAACACAAATCCAGTAAAAAATGGCAGAGGTCCATATTCTCTTATTCAAAACTGTTTTTTTTTAACATTTTATTAATAAATTAATCTAAAACATACAGTAAATGTAATGTAAAACATTTTAACAATTATATTTATTGTTCTACTTAATTCAAAAATACATTTGACTTCTTTACCAAGCTTCTTTTCACTAGAGATGGACAAGGATATCTGAATTGTATGTTTCAGCAGATATTTGCTTGCAAATTCAAGATCAGCATTGGCCAAATGTTTAGATTTCAGTGATATTTTAGAACATTTCTGTGACAATAGATTTAAAATAAAATAATATATTTTACTTTTTCTTGCATAAACTCATTTTTAAGCTTATCAAAAAATAAATATTAGCTTTATACAAATTCAATTTCTCTAATTCAGGCAGATGAAGTTTTAATTCCTACTTTTTATTTATCATATTTATTTATATTCTCATATTTTCATGCAATTAAGCTGGAAGGCTTGTATGGCAACAACCTACATCTGATCTAAGTGACTATAACTGAAATAAATGAGTAACAATCAGACATTTGAAGGAAATGTGCAAACTAGTGTCTCTGTTACAATTAACCTTCACTGAAACAATGTGTAGGTTTCTCATATTTAAATAAAATGTGACTTTTAATGTGTTAAGACTACTTGAGGCACCTTGCAAACACTGTGCAACCCTGTACAGGTCCTGATATGTATAGAATTCTGCTATTTCAGAGAAATTATTATTCTAACCATAATAAACATTATGTGCATTATCCACCGATTCCACTAAAACTAAAAATCAATATTGCAATGCGATCTTAGAAAAGAATCGCCATATTGACACAGGCGATATATTGCCCAGCACTGTCCAGTGTCTGGGCTTGAATGCGTCACAACATAAACAGTCATGGGGCAAATCCTGCACCCCTGTCATAAACAAAGCCAAGCTTATTCTGCATAATACACAACTGCTCCTCTTAAGCAACCCTTCAGATGTGTGTTACATTTGGACTCTGGAAGGATTCACAGCATGACTGGACACAATGCTGGGTATGACTGGAGACATGAAGATGTCATGCAAAAATGTGGCCTTTCGAGTTCAAGCTTGCAAGACGTGCAAACAATGGAGTTGAGACAGATAAGATGACCAGCCTACCACAAACTAAACAAACGACCCGCCTCCCCTCTCTCTCGCCTCTGTTCTTCCTCCTCTTCCTCACCTCTGCTAAAGAAAAGGGAAAAGAAGACACACGCTAGTCTAGATCTGCCACAATAAAGCCACATGCTCGGGTTCAGACGCCTGACTGAAAACAACACTCTCGTCTCACTGGGTGACTTAGATTGTGCATATTTTCTGACCTGTTCCCACAAATTAAAAAAACAGCCACGAGTCCAGTGAGTCTAAAATGCCCAAACAGACCAGAGTCTGTGGCAGAATGGCGCACGGCCACCTCGGCACACCATCCCCACCTCCTCGCTCAGTACCTAATATAATAGACATCGCTTTTCCCCGCGGACAAACCCGACTTTCTGGTCACTTCTTCCCTTTTCCAGCCCTTTGGGAGAGCCGAGCACTCCCACCTTTTCTTGTCCATAATATCCACAGTTCTATCCGCCGATTTGGCGCAGGTCTTATGTCTTTTCCTCTGTCGTGTGTTGTTTTTTTAGGCCCCCCTCCACCACATCCCTCCTGACTTTAACACCAGCTCTTTGTGGCAACGATGTCGGACCCCTGAAAGAATAGTTCTACTGAATCGGTTCCTTTGAATATGTATCGATTCCCTCCTAAATGAATCACGCTACAGCAAACTTGCGACTTAACAGAAACCACGTTACTTACTTGAGAAGGGCATATTTTAATATGTTTAATCCGTTTAATATGCTCTGCACTTGGAAGAACAGCCTGATAACATTAGTGGTTTGAATTGAACACTATTGTATACAAAGGAGATAAATACTAAAGTAATGCCCCCCTGCAGCATTGTGGATCATTTCTAGCAACATGTGGAAAGCATGAGGTCTTAATGAGGTTTCCTGCCTCTGTAGACTTGCGCTACTTAGCTATGTCTCGAATATAAAGCAAAAAATACAAAGATAACAATAAATCTGAAAAAAAATTTGTAAGTAAAGTAAGATAAAAAACTGACTGAATCCGACAAGTCTAATGAATCGATTCGCAGAATTGAACCGAACATTCCCATCATTACTTTGTGGACACATTTCTTTTGTCGTTATGCAAATCGCTCCGCCGTGACCGGGGCCTGATCACTCTGCCCGGCGTTGAGGCCGAGAAAGGATCCATCCGCTTGGAAAAACACATAGTGACACTTACAGGAGATATAGTGCAAGGCAGATAAACATGACCCCTCCACTAGACAAAACGAACACATACGCCCCCCACACAAGCTAGTGTTTCGGACTTTTAAAATCATTAACATTGAATTTTAGCATTTAGATCCGTCTCTAACTGATGCAGGGTGTAGGATAAGAGACACAGGTAAAGGAGCATTAGCTTTACCCTCAGCGCGTTTGAATTTTAACGGTTACGTTAGCACTGCAAACATGCAATGCGGTTGTCAAAATAAGGAAAAAGCACTTCAGCAGACTGAAAATACACAAAATTGTGATTCAGGAGCTAAAGGAGCTATTTTTTTAAAACGCCGTTTGTGACACAGCAATGAAGGTACGCGGCTAGAAAAACGACTTTTAGTCGTAGATGTTAGCAAAGCGAAGAGCGAACACGAAGACAATCTCGTCTTAAAAGTCTTTCTGGGTTTAATTTTCGTTTCAAGAAATCATTTTTGTCGTTCAAACGATAGACATTCTGGACAAATGCCACAAGGCCGACTAGCTAGCTTCTATCGACTGAACAGAGCGGACTTTGTATTTCTGTGCTCGAGGAAACGGGTCAGCTAGCTCACCACATATCCCCCATTCAGTCCCAATCTCACTCTGCCTCGCGACGACGGCGTAGTCTCGCGAACCTGATTGGCAAGCGTTTGATTTGATATCTCTTTTCACATTGCTACTTACTCGTTTTTCTCCATCTTGCATGCTGTTTCGGTGTCTCCTACTGAATGTTAAATCCCCTCTTCTCCCCACTTTCACTCCCCTCCCCCTGCAAGGAGGCAAATGAAAGACATAATGCGCTACAGGGGGAAACGAAGCCCTGCGAGCAGAAAGGGCTGATACAGGGAACACAGCGTTACCTGGATTTATTTCCCTTATTTTCAAGCACGAATTTCCTGCTGGATCTTTCGCCCACCCATTTAGATCTCTTACAGTGCTGTTGTTGTCTTCAAGCTGGTGCTGGAACTACAATGGCTTCCTTACAAATGTGCATTGCTTTACTGATTTGGTGTTGAATTTTTAAAATTGTCCAAAAAGCATCCAGAACAGGCAAAAAATGAAATGTTAATCAATGAAAAGAATCAGCAGTCTAAAATTTTAGTTCAGATTTAGAACTGCATGAATATATTTGAAGTTTGTTTAACCAGTTTTGCAGCCAGTTTTCCCCAGCCACACCACTAACCATCAAAAGCTTCAACAAAACACACCAATACTCACTGTTATCTATGGAGGAAAATGAGGTTTAAGGGGAAGATGATACTCCTCAACATGATGGTCATTTGAAAAAGAGATATTCACATCAATTATAAACAGAAATTGCACTTAATCATATATATTTCTGCCCGTTGACATCAGGGGTCACCCACATGGTGCCTGCGGGCACCGGGGTGCCCCCGGGGACCACAGGAGGTGCCCACAGACCTGTTCCAAAAAGTCACTAGTAAGCATCTTCTAAAATGTAATTATATCCTGTTTCTATTCTTCTTTGATCACATTTGCATTTATATAGATTTAAAAATGACTATATTAAAAAAAAAAAAACCATTTAAAATATGTTTATTATACATAAAACTTTAGGTAAATGTGCTCTATTCTAGTTCAATGGTCAGTATTGTGCACATAAGAGAACGCTGGTGGAGAGTAAGCTCTCTGCCACAGTGAAGATGAGGAGCTGAATGCAGTTTTAATCCCAAATCCATGGCAGAAAAAAGAAAGAAAATGCATCATTTTCACAGTGAATGGGAGGAAGAGTTCATTACTACTACTGTGAGAAACATCTGCATGCGTCTTATTTGTGGAGGTGGTGGCAAAGTGGCAAAATGTAAAGAGACACTTCACTACACATCACAAAAATGTTGCAGAAGTGATCATGTGAAAATGTAAACAATTGCTGAGTTTAATATAAATAAAATGTAGAATATTCATATCGTTTCCCACGTTGTTGATAAAATCATAAATGTGATCAGTGTCTTAATATAGATGAATATCATTAATAATGAATAAAATACATAACTAAAGGTAAACTGAGCAGATTTGTTATTTAAGAAGCATGCATCAAACTGGCAGCTCTTCGTATGGCTCGGTACCCATGAAGTAACTCTGTTTCAAAAAGACTGGCGACCGCTGATGTACATGTGCCAGGGCAGAGTAGGTGTGCCACCACAGGCCTCAGGTCGTATCCCTGTCCAGACAGACAGAAATTGAGAACACCCTGGTCATCATACTCGCACACTGCACAAAGTTGTATAAAGCCCAAGTATTTTAATAAGTATAGTTTAAGTACAACATTTGTTGCATGAGCTAAATACATAAAGCACAAAGCTATTAAACATGCAAAAAAGAATGTTGATTGTAAATCGTGCTGCAACAAGGCTTCTTTCAGTAGGGGAAACTGCAAAATGATGTAAAAAGAACATTTATCAGCTTAAATTAAAGACAATCCATAGACATTGACATGTGGTTAGCTTTCCTGACATCTATATCTGCTTTAGACTCCAGAGGAAAACACAAAGCAAAGCCTGAATAATCAGGAACACTTCGGAAAGTTGTAAGGATCACCGTCAAGTCCAGCTGCCTTGGAAGCAGCCAAGTATAGTGAATGTGTTACAGCATTAATCTCCTGAATGATGTGGTCTGTTTGATTACATTTTTTAAAAACACACACTCCTGCAGGTTTCATGGAATATCCAGACTGCCACTGTATGGCCAATTTATTGTGAAAATGTTCAGTGTGATGGCATTTTAACAATTTAAGAAAACCTTAATCACAGTCCTACATCTGTCCATAAGAAAGAATGTGGTGGGCAGAAGCAAGTACATAATTGTTACATAAAGTTTGTTCCCACTCTGTATTTCCCTATTAAAAATGAAAGAAAATAGTTAGAAGTTAATTAAATAAGCTTCTACCACATCAAAAATGGTAGGTAGGTTAAATAAACTAAACAATTACATGATATACATTTAGTGCAGATAAAACAAAGTCTTTTGACTATACTACCACCTATAGGTGAGTTCTGATTGTGAGACAGTAAAGTGTTTTACTGTAAAACACACACACATTTTCTCAGTAATCATGTGATTATTCCAAAATTACTCATCCTTTTAAAATTTGCCATTTATGTAGGGGATATAATCCAGAATGACCTGCCAGTCTGTGAAATGGATGACCTGCGGTGCCAAGTAGAGTTGGAAACCTTACATAGGTGAGAAGGAACAACACTAAGTCATCACTGAATTAAATTACAGATAAGTTGCTTCCGGTGAGGAATTTTACCTGCATATAAAGCATAATGGAACATCCTTTATCCTACAAAAAGATATAAAGTAATATATACATTACTGGATAATATTCATATACATTGAAGGAAATCATTATTTGACCACTCACTGATTTTGTAAGTTTGGAACACTAACAAAGAAATGAACTGTCTGTAGTTTTAAAGGTAGTTTTAACAGTGAGAGGCAGAATATCACAAAGAAAATCCAGAAAATCACATAAAATATATACATTGATTGAAATAAGTATTTGATCCTTGGCAGAATAAGACTTAGTACTTGGTGGCAAAACCCTTGTTGGCAAGCAAAGAGTTCAGATGTTTCTTGTAGCTGATGACCAGGTTTGTGCACATAGCAGTAGGAATTTTGGTCCACTACTCTTTACAGATCAGCTCTAAATCATTAAGGTTTCGAGGCTGTCACTTAGCAACTCAAAGCTTCTTCTCCCTCCACAGGATTTCTATAGGATTAAGATCTTGAGACTGGCTAGACCACTCCTTCTTCTTGAGCCACTCTTTTGTTGTCTTTGCTGTATGCTTTGGGTCATTGTAGTGCTGGAAGACCCATTCACCACCCATTTGCAGTGTCTTGGCAGTGGGATGGAGGTTGTCACTCAAAATGTATGCTATGTGGCCCTGTCCATCCTCCCGTCGATGTAGAGAAGTAGTACTGTTCCCTTAGCAGAGAAACACCCACAAAGCATAATGTTTCCACGTCCACGCTGGACACTGATCCCCACAGTAAGCTAGCTTTGGCTAGCTTTTATTGCCTTCCTCCAAACACGTGAGTTGAGTTAAGGCCAAAGACCTCGAATTTGGTCCCACCTGACATGAGGATCTTCTCCCAAGCACTCTGAATCATACAGGTGTTCATTGGCAAACTTCAGATGGAGAATTTTAATCCATTACAGCGTAGTGTGTAACCAATGGTTTTCTTGGTGACTGTGGTCCCAGCTGCCTTGGGGTTACTGACAAGCTCATCCTCTGTAGTTCTAGGCTGATTTCTCACATTTCTCACAAATCATGCTTAACCCATGAGGTGAGATCTAGCGTGGAGCCCCAGACTGAGGTCATTTTGTGTTTCTTCCATTTTCGAACAAATGCACCAACAGTTGTCTCCTTCTCATCCAGATTCTTGCTTATGTTTTTGTAGCCCATTCCCACCTTGTGCAGGGCTACAGTCTAGTCCAGGGGTGCTCAATACATCAATCACGAGCTATCGGTCGATCACAAAGGCATCGCTAGTCGATCACAGAACCCTGCCATTCAACATAAACTACCGCACACGTGAGACCACACGGCGTAAAAATGAGTGATCCATGAGCCACAGAAAACACTGCAGTACAGATGGAGCCAATCATCCATCCCCACTGTGGCATTTGGCAGTTGATTGACATACAGAACAGCCAATCCAGCGTCATCAGTTGTAACCAGCGTCACCGCGCATGCTCGGTCAACTGCACACTAGTACAAAACTCCAGCAAAGCATTCACCTAGTTAGCGGCTAACAGTTTATTTACTTCTAAAGAAAGGGAGTAAAAACGAGTGGGGGAGCTGGATGAGGTAAGAAACCAAAACCAAACTGTTCATTAAAAAGTACAACACTGACTACACACCGAAAAGTGAGGGGATTATATCTAGACGATGCAGCTTTGGCTGTTGATGGTCATAAATGTACAGCACTGCATTGAGCCAAACATGTTCAAGCTGCTATGCAAGGTAAACAATATATATTTTAAATATAAAGTATACTTTCTCTCTCTCTCACACACACACACACACACACAGAGAGAGAATGTGTATTTTTTTTTTTAGAATTTTATTGTTGGTAGATCATTTTAACTTGGTCAATTTAAAAGTAGCTCACAAGCCAAAAAAGTTTGAGCACCCCTGGTCTAGTCCCTGACATCTTTAGACAGCTCTTTGGTCTTGCCCATGGTGGAGAGGTCGGAGTCTGATTGAGTCTGTGGACAGGTGTATTTCATACAGGTGACTAGTTGAGACAGGTGTTTTTAAATGTGGGTGACGAGTTGAAAATAGGAGTATCTAACTGGACTCTGGGAGCCAGAATTTTTAATGGTTGGTAGGGTATCAAATACTTATTTAACTCAATGAAATGCAAATCAATTTATATATTTTATACAATGTGATTTTCTTTTTGATATTTTGTCCCTCACTGTTAAAATAAACCTACCATTAAAATTATAGACAGTTAATTTCTTTGTCAGTGGGCAAACTTACAAAATCACAGAGGGGTCAAATAATTATTTCCTCCACTGTAGTTATGGTCCTGTTAAGTCATGAAAACAGGACCGAGTACAGTGTAATGCAACAGGGATACAGCTCGTTTTATGTAGATGAACAAGTTAAAGTAAAATGTGTTTTGGCCAAATTATATTTTGATTCCTTATGCCAAAATCTGTAAATTATGTTTAGTTAGGCACCATTTTTCCCCAGAAAATTATACAAACTAGAGTTTGAATTTTAATGAAATAAAAGCAAGAATGTGTGATTTGTTAACTCTTTTTACTTCTTTTACTTCTTTTACTTTAACTAAAAGAAGAGATTTCCAAAGTCTCCAATGATCAACTTAAATGTACTTTGTAAATATAAACACATTAAGAATTTGAGCAAAATGAGAGTAAAATTTATAGAATATCCATGTTTTGTCATTTTGAAACATTCCATAACAAGCAGGTAATTTAGAAAAAGGTGAGAGGATTAAGGCTCAGTCTCTGCCAACTAAGATGGGTCATTATCACTTTGTGCCAAACTTCATGAGAGGATTGTCAATCGATTAAAAAAAAGAACATCAACACAGAATTACAAGGAATCGAGGTCTTTGTTCACCTAGAGCACATAATATTGTGAATATTCACGGAATCCAGAGAAATCTAAGGAACTGTAGGACAAGGCTAGAAACCTTCGAATCCTCAGAAGGGCATGAATGTGGCACAGTCATGCTGCTGTGATAAATATAACCACATTGGCTTGGAACTGCTGTCACACTGTCTGCCATTGCATTTGCAACCTGAAATTGAACCTGAGTACAAAGAGATATCCAAGAATTTAAACAGTGTAGATAAAAGTTTAAAGAAAAGGTGATGTAACAGTAGTAAACATGTTTTTGATTAGTGAAAACATTGGAAATCTTTCTGTTCCAACTTATCAATTGCATAAAAGTTCAATTTAAATACTTATTTATAGAATATATATATAAGCAAAAGGTTATGTCCTGTGCTCCCATTCTTGTGTAGTGTCCTATAGCAAATCTATACTAATAGTTTATCCTGAAGAATACTCTTTTAATTTTATTTTCTTTAGTGCGAACCAGAGTCACACTTGCTGAATATATATAACTTAATTCAAATGTTTTAAAATATTTTTTTTCTGCTTCCACGTAGTACATTTTATTTTTCAAGACGTTTGATATGCGCATGCGCAGTGTCATTTGCTATTGCTACGCTGTCGCCAGATGGCGCAAGAACAATACGAAATTTTGATTGTACGGACTGAAGAACGGGAAAACGGCAGTGGAACCAAATAGCACCTAAACATTTCACAAACTACTCTCTGTCGGTCAAAAGGAGCATTGTTCTGTGTGTTCTGGTTATTATTTTCAATCAGTACAGCTGACAAGACGTCGTTTCCTTTACTCTTTTAAATTTACACCCAGCCTAACTCACCACGCTATCGTAACGGAGACATATTTTGGTCCCATCAGCCTGGAAGGAACTTTGCGCATTTTTGTTTCTCGCTGTGTTGCCCTCAGCCCGAGCAGTCGCGTCACTAACACGACTAATGTATGTACAAGTCCCCGTGGTGTCCGGAGAAGCGCCGGTTAGAAAAACAACGAATTAGCTTAGCTAAGCTAATAACTACATAAGCAAAAGTGTCAAACCAGTACCAAGAGATTAAACAAAACAAGCTTCAGAAACTATGGCGATACTTGCTGCATAATATCCACCTTTACTCTATACTTTGTTTGTTTTATTACCCATTTTAAACTCCTACACGGTTGAGGTAAAAACAACTAGATTTTCCTCCAATAATGCACTGAGGTGAGTTTAAGTAGGTATACATGAACTATGTCAGCTCAGTACTTGAGTTGTTCACTTTTCCCCCTATTCTCTTAAGTTTTACTTTTGAAATAAAATATTAAAACATGAACAACCTTTCGTTCAAGACATTCATTATGAATACAGCACACATATGGATACAAACTGCCATAGAAGTTAATGCACTCATTAGTTTGAAAGCAACAGCAAGTAATTCAATATTCGTTCATCACTACAAAATTACATTTAAACCATGGGATTAGGGTCCAAAAGTGAACTAATGGAGGGGGATTAAGTCTAGAAAGTACAAACAAAACACATTAACAGCAGTCCAAAAGATGTGAAACATTGCACATGAAATATTACAACTTGCTCACTACTGAAATGAAATGCATTTTGCACTGCCTGTTTGTTTGTCAATATTTTCAGAGCTTTTAAATATTTTATGGAAAACAATACCCCACACATGCACACACACCTGCTGTCTTTTGATATACGAATACAACAAATCCATTAGATTTATACATGGTTATGTGAAACAGTAAATATAACCGGTTACTACAGATGTGTGGTGCTGTAATATCAGAATACACAAGCTTATTGGAGTAGAGCTTTTTCTCCATCTGGCATGATAAGTTTTGGGGTGGGGTGTTAAAGCAAGGAAAAGGCTTTTATTACAATGTTTTGATTTATTTAACTCTTTTCAAGGTATACAAGGATTCAAAGCCAGACATTGAAAAAAATGTATAATTCCGTTATTAAAAATGGCACATTTATTGCTACATTACTGTTATGTACAGGACAGGATCTCAATACCTAC
>JBBIGC010000039.1:10140370-10158244 GCA_037576955.1 Lepidarchus adonis
CCAAAAATACGCACATGCGTGCGTGCACACACATAAGGAGGCAATCTGAAGACACAACAGCAGTTTTGTTCATGTCCCTACTGAAATAAGAAGCCAGGCTATGTATGGTTGTGTCTCAGGATGGAGAAGCTGGGCAGTGTTTTTTGTTGGGGTTTTTTTCTTTTTTAAGTCTAAAAAACAAAGTACAAACAATACATGTTGTTAATGCAGCAGTCCAAAGGATATGAAACACTGCCCATGAAACATTACAACTACTAAACTGAAATGCATTTTGCACTGCCTGTTTGCTTGTCAATATTTTCAGAGCTTTAAAATATTTTATGGAAAACAATACAATAGTTTCAGTCTTACAATTCAAAAGAACAAAATCATCCCAAAATCTCCCAGAATGCCATTTCAAAGCCAGACTGAAGCACTGCACTCTGCAAACCACTTTCCCTCCTTCTTTCCTTACTCATTTGTAATGTGTCTCTCACATGTGGGACCAAATGAGTAAACAGTGCTCAGTTTAAAGCTTCAAATACGTTCCACGGAAGATGCTGTGATAGTCCCCTCTGAGTTAATGCTGGCGACAAGTATTGTAGGCCTAAGAAAGGTTGCTTAGCACATTCGAAAGGGAAAAATAATACAGATATTAGTTTCTGTTTTCCCAGATAACCCAATTAATTCTTTAGAACTCTGAACCAACTGACTGCTGGACAGAAAGTCTTACAATCAGACATTTCAAAGACATTTTTATGGAGGGGCCTATTTGGCTGGTGGTGAAGAATACTGCTAACAGTCTAGTGTTTAAACTCCTCATGGAAGAGCCTTCTCCCATATTTTGATGTGCTTTAAAGATCACAGGGACGTTGAAACAGAAACTAGAATAACTTCAGAATCAAACAAACAATGTCAGTGGTAAAACAAACAGGAAAGTATGGGACAAGACGAAGAAATAAGGTTATACAAGTAAGCAAAAAAGATTACTCACAAAACACACAAAAAGGCCTAATCATAAATGTACAAATTTATGGTAAGGTTTACTCCTTTTTTCCTTTAAAATGAAATATGTCAGTTGAGAAACTTCAGAGACGTGCCTTTGAATAATTCAGGACAGTTTAAAAGAAAAAATAAAATAAAATCAAGAAGAAAAAAAAATTCAGGCACTGATAAGGCACCACTCTCGATGAGTCTCAAGAGTGAAAAGGCCACATTGAAAACTTATATGTATTTTTCCAGTAACTAATATGCACAACAATCTCTTTTTGAAAACAAATATTGGTAACTGATGCTGCGTCAAGTGTCCATTATGGACGCATCTGTAACTGTGGACATGGCCACTGTCAGCATACCTATTAGGAATTAACACTATTATGTTACATAGACCAAACCACCCACACAAAATAACTGATTTTTGATAGACATATTTGTGAAATGAAATAAAATGACTGAACGAACTGAACTGGCAGTAATTTAGTGTATAACAAATAAGAATATAATCTATATTTGAATGTACATTCAAAACCAGTTGCATAATGTGTTCCTTTGTCAAAACTGAAACAAAACTGGGCAATAGTTGCTTTATAACTGCTGTATAACTATGTCATCCCATAAGAACATTTCAATATGAAGGGAATTGTAATTAGACAGTGGCATACTGTGTTACCCACCTTCCCTAATGAAAGGAAAGAATTTCAACTATCAAGAACATACAAAAAAATCACAAAAGCTTTGACATAATAGGCCTCCAAGCACTCGAACATGAGAATCAATGCACTCCTTCACATCCTTTGTGACAGGAGAACTAAATGAAGCCTAAGCACAGCAAAATACTGAGTAAACATTACATGTACAAACATTGTCCACGTGTTGAGGTGGAGCATAGTTGAATAGAATGGACCTGAATTGAACATTATGCAAACAATCTGGGGCCATTTTGAAAATGTATTTCACTCAATTCATCATACTTGTCCCTGCTCTCTCACTTGCACAATATACTTTCTGTACTTCAAGCTAATAGTGGTATATATATTTTTTTTATTTAAAAATCTACAATGTATATACTAACCAAAAATATATATATTTATATTCATATATATCCTTTTGCTTGCTAAAGTTGAATTTATATCCTTTATGCATGTGCGAGGTGGACATACGTACAAGGTTTCAGTCTTTTGGCAACAAGTGAGAGTGGGTCACTATGTTTAAAATGCAACCCTCCTTACAGGAAATGCTTTTTCTGCCCTCAACTGAAACATTCATCCTGGTGGTACGCATTTTTTGAAAGACAAACTAATGTGAAATAGAAGTGGTGGGTTTGTAACTGCCAGTCTGAAAAAGTACCCTCCTCTAGAACAGCAGACAGGCCAAACATGTCTCGCACTGCTGACAAGAGGCTAAGACGCCTGGCAGTTTCACTGTGGATTTAAATAGAAAAAAGAAAAAGATACAACAAGGAAGAATGCTGAGGCCAACACACTGCAATCTGGTGTTGGAGGGGAAGGGGAACAGTGTAGCACAATTTCATAGAAACGTACCAAATACTTGCAAGTGAGTAAAAAGACACCTTCAGAGTGATTTCATGAGCTGTGGGTTTACTCTGACTGGCAGAAACGTGGCCAATGGCATTATGAAGAGCATTTCAAGACTTGACAATCGCAGCTTGGATGGAAAATATTTGTTTGACAAGAGTCTGATGAACTGGTCTGTGAGCTTTCTTCCACCACAGAACCAGGGCATGTTGGGATATGCAGTCCCCAGAAGCACCACAGGTTCTCTCCCACATTGCATGGGTTTGGTTTCACAACACATGTAAGACTGTACCTTTAAGTAGGGAATGTGAAGCTACATAAAACATTGCTCATATACAAGCAACTCCCAGACAGATTTGTTCCACACAAGTAAGCAATTTGCTTCAGCGTCTCTTATAAAATGTAACAATTAGGCACAAATCCTTGATCAAAATCTGACATTTGTAAGTTTTTTTTCCTCTCACTCTCAGCAGTGCGGTGGGAAGTGTCCATAATGGATGCAATGTTGCTATCCCTGTGTTCCATCATTGTATGGAAGCAGAAAAATACACAAAAAAAAGTTCTTCACATTTATGCTGGTAATCATGGTCAGGAGTGTGGTAAAATGGGCTACGTCAGTTTTGGCAGTACTCTGTTGTGTTTCTGGATGTGTGAAGATGCACCTCTTACATTTCATTGGCAATATACCTTCCATGTCAATATACGCACTTGTATGCATGTGCACACACTCAAGAAGATGAAGGAACAGATAAAAAGGCCACTTCTTCCATGAGCCAAGAAAACTTTGCTGGATCTGTGGGGGATACAAGTTAAAGTCAATGGGTCTGGAAGCAAAGAGAAAAACTAAAATAATTTTGCATAATGCAAAAAGCAAGACAGATCTACAAGATAAGATGTTTTTCACCAGTTGAGGAATCTGTAGTATCTACTACACATGACATCAGTAAAGATTCAAGATTCAAAACTGAGGTTCTAACTAACCATCATATATGACTGACAGAATTGTGTCCATCTCCTCCCAGAGCAGGGTGGGCTCCTGACAGCTGCATTTGTGATTCACCCACCACACCAGATACCTTCTCTTCTTCCCGCCTCTTCAAACATGCCGCCTTGGGGTTCAGATTGCGCTCTGGAAGAGAATGGACAGAAGAAAATGACATGTAAAATAAACCCTTTCTCAAGGAAAAACATCCCAGGCCTGTAGTACATACTTTAGAAATCCAAGTGATCATGTTAGGAAATTCGTGTCAGTTTTGTAAAACAAGTGCTGCCCTGCAGGTTATAAATAAACAAAATAAATTAGGGTCCACGCCTTACCTCGCACTTGTTGCTCCAGGTTTAGGATGACATTGACAGCCTGGTGGAGGATAAGCAGCTTGGTCTGCGGTTTGTCTGTGCTCAAGTGCAGCTGACACATGCGACCAAGCTCTTTGAAGGCCTCATTGATGTCACGCACACGTAGTCGCTCTCTTGCATTGTTGGCCACCCTTCGTTCCTTCTCTCGCTCCATCTTCACCTCAGCTGGAAGGTCTTCATCATCATCATCTAGACTACAAGAGGGAAAAATGATCCATTATTAACAGTGAATTATATCTAATCAATTGGGAAATTTATCATTTAATCATGGGGAGCACAACTGAAAAGCAGGTTAAAAACAAATAAGCAAATAAGTAGATGTTTGCATGTGTCAGACAGCTCAATGCGTCTTCCTACACCAGTAATAATAAGGCAAGTTATTGCATTTCAAACAAGTACAACTGACAAATACCAAGCATAAAAAAATTTGCACGACTTGAAGACTGAACCTTTTTTAAAAATACATTTTAAAAAAGTCTGACATTTTCTACGATGGGTATATGCTATATTCTTAATTCTTAGTGCAGACTGCCTAATCAAGAGGCTTCCCAGCAGTGCATTCTATGGTGGGAGATAGACTTACTCTTCTCCCTGGTCTGAAAGAGTTGAAAGGGTCTGGAGGGAAAACGCCTCCTTTCTGAAAACAATGTGAGAGTTGGGGAGGGGAGGGGAGGGGGAAGAATACCATGAGAGGAAGCAGTGTGTCTAGGATAAGCCCGGACACTCCTAAAACGGGTTCTGCCTTTTGTGGAGGCGCAAACACATCAGCACATGCACAAACACTTCTTGAAGTTTTTATTTAAACCCTTACCTTTCCAATCATGAAAGATAATTTTTTTTTTTTTCACTAATCATTCTGATTGAGTATGTGTAACAAATGTAAAATCAGCAGCATATGAGCATGTACCTGGTTCTGGCGCGAGACACTTTTGTGTCTTTCTTGTCATCTTCAGACTTATCTGCCACAGAGGAGTTCTCATCGTCTTCTTTGTCTTCTCTCTTGATGTCAGTGCTGTTTGAGGAAATGCCTCCTGGCAAACCTGCAGCCAGAAACCCAATGTCAAAGCACAAACAAAGCCCAAGAAAATGGCTCTATACACATTTGAAAGCACCCTGTTTGGTCAGATTAGGCAGCTACTCACTGCTGAAACCCTCAGGTGCTCCTGCAGGCTGTGGAGTGCCTGAGGCATGGGATGTCTGCAATAAGCTGCTGCTGGGAGGAAGGCATGCGGGGTCATCATGGTGACTCGTACTCTAAGGGACAAATATGTCAAAACAGCACAATTACCAAAATTGTCCCTTATAGATGTGTCTATGTAATAAACATTGTGTAGAAACCTCTTTTTTGGCATCAGCTGGCAAGATACAGCACTGAAAGCACTTTGTAATATTTTATGCTGATTGCGATCTTTTGCATTATTACCTTATGCAAAAAAGTTTAAAAGTCTTATACTTAAAACTCAACTCTGATCGGGGTGTGGGGCACATTCACACGCCTACTAAAGCTGGCAAAAAAGCAACAGAATCAAAGATTCAACAAACTTTGCTGGACCATGGCCCTCCAAATTATAGCCGAGCAATGTCCAATTTTACCTGGAATGTCATGGCTGCATTTTCATTCCATCCAAGCAGAAGCAAACATAATTAAACTTTTTAAGGTTTTGTCTTTAAAAAAAAATAGGTGTGAGCTTGCTTGGTTGAAAAAAAAAAACCTCCTTTATAGTGACAAGACTGACCTTGCTCTTAACTAAGCAAGGTTTAGTATGGAAAGTAGCAAATTATTTTTGAGAACTATACATTAAAGTAACATTCATAATTTACCATGTAATTTAATATAAAATGTGGTGACACTTGGTGCCAGAGTGATCATCTAGGCTCACTGTATGGACTTACCATAGAAGGATGTCTGTTGCTCAGAGCCAGTCCAGAACTGGGGAAGCTCTGGGCGAGGCTCCCCAGGGCTCCGTTATGAAGGGTAGCAGAGACAGCACCCAGCAGGCTGTGCACTTCTGAGTGAGCCCCTCCAACTGCATGACTGCGCAGCACATGGATGGCCTCCTCCAGACGGTCCTCCATTTTGTTCTGCTGTTGAGGGTTGGAGATAATAAAGCAGATGTTAAACAAGTATAAACACAATTCCACCACACACAAAGTAATTAAAAACTCTTGCAATTGTTGTCAATTAAATACTGTAGCATTAGGGTGTGTAAAAGGGAATAAACTCACAAGTGCATGTAGTCCACCTTCATAATTAGGTGAAAGAGCTGTCTGGCCTGCAGATCTTGACCATTGTGAAGCACCTGCAGAAAAGAATGCCAATTTAAGCCAAGCATGAAGTTAGTAACCAATAGTCAAAAGTACCTTCTTTAGGTCAGCAGATGGCACTCCAGAGCTTTATCAAAAGTATTCCCTGATTTACAGTCTAAGCATATATTCATCAAAGTGCTGCTATACAATCAAGCTTTGCCTATTAATACTAATAATGGTGTATACAAAAAGCAAAACTAATCTAGAGATGATATTCTTAGGAATGCTGCAAACCGTCTGTATGGTTAACGTGGCATCCGACATTGCGGTACACTGGGTATGGGTAGGGAGAAGTGGTGCACATGACCTACCTGCAATGCCCTGGGGGGAGCCAACTGGAGTGGAAGGTGTAGAGGGGAAGTTGTTGCTGTTGTGGTCTGATGGGTAGATCTGTGATAAACAAGCATATGGTTACTATGGCAAATTATTTTCATTTTGGTAACACAACTACGGTTCTGCCATCATTTTCCGAGCGATGGCAAGCATGAGCGTTCAAGGTTACATAATGTACCATACAAAACTGCTAAATAAGGGGAGTAAAGATATATCTGCAATAGTGCTTGAAAATTTGTAAACTCAAACAAAGGAGCTAAAAGGTATAAGGTCAGGTTTAATATAATATATGTATATATTACACACGCGCACAAGTGTAAGTGTATAATGGCAAAAACAAATAAGATTTCTAAGGAGCAGAAACAGTTGATGCCCAAATGGCATCAACAATAAAAAAATAACTTTTGCTTAAATGCAAAGTTTGGAGGAAGGGAAGCACTATATTCCAGCATAAAAATGTTATCTGTAAATCATAATAGTGACAGTATCATGGATTGGGCCCATTTTGTTGAATCTAGGCCACGATACCCTGTAAATCATTAACAGAACAATTCTAAATCATACCAGTGAAATTTGAAGACAAATGACAGGAAATCTGTCTAAACCTTAAGAGATTACTTGTTGGTAATGCAACAAGTCATTACATGGAACAAGTTGTTTGACCAAAGAACGTATAACAAAGAATACACATCATGTTCAGTAATGGCCATGGCTAAGTCCTGACTTTAACCCAACAAAGGTGTTTTCCACAGCCTGGAAAAGAACAGTTACATTTACATCATTTACATCGTTTACTCATTTGTCTGGCACTTTTGTCCAAGGCGACTTCCAGGAACAGGAACAGCAGTTCATGCGAGGAACCCCATCAAGTTGAAGCTGTTTTGTACTGAGGAACTGGCTTAAAGTCCTGGACTGATCAGCAACTACTAGTAAATGCACACAACAGTGTCACACTAGAGAAAGCCAAGGTTTGCTCTGTACCCCTCGCATATCTGTAATATTGGATGATTTTCCTCAATACATAAATGGCCACGTATATTTATCTCATTCATTTAATCTACTTTTAAAACATTTGTTAAAATCTGATGCTATTTTATGCCATGCAAAATTCTAAAGGGCTGATAAACTTGCAAACATAAGTACAGAGTTTCTAAATATGGTCTAAATCTTAAAAGGACATTAGTCCTTACTCACCGAGGCCAAAGCCTTTCCAATTTCATCACCCGAGCTGCCTGTGGCTGAACCTCTACTTGCTGTAAAAGAGAACAAAAAAGGTGTGAACACTCCCATTCTACAGACATTTAAAAAAAAAAATAAAAATACAATTAACAATATAGGTAATGCATTATAAGAAATGGGAAAAATATCATGCCTGTCGCAGTTTCAAAAGACATAAAAATGTTTTTTTTTTTAAAGACCCTTAAGCAAAATCTGATACAACCTGGAACACACCCTGCAGAAAACTTACAGTACAATGGAAAATGAGTTAAGAATCGTACCCATTATACTGTCTGCTCCATTGATGGAGGATGTGTGGTTGTAAGCTCCAGAGCCTGAGTGGAATCCATTGACATCAGCTCCATGTAGAGGGTAGTTTTGCGGCGACAGAGGCAGCGGCTGGCGCTTCTACAACATGAATGTGAACGCTCATTAGACGGACTGAGGCAGTAAAGAGATCAAAGTTACACAGCAGAGAGAAACTTACCATCCTGTCCTGTGGATTGATGGCAGTGAAGGAACCAGGTTGGCTGATATGGGGCGAGTTGCCCAGCATGGCCGAATAACCCGACTGACCCAGTGGTCCAGAGGATGCCCAAGGGTCAGAGGAAGGGTGCAAGCCCTCTGTATTAGCAGGATGTTCAATAATAAAATTATTGCATCACTTTTTTTTTTAGAGATGTACTTAAGTTATTTGCACTGAAATTATTGAAGTTTGCAGCTGAAGTTGTACAAAAACTATAATAAATAGTGTGTGTGTGTGTGTGTGTGTGTGTGTCTGTATAAAAAAAATATATATATATATATATATACACACACAAAACATTTATCCTAAAGAAAAGGCTGTAATATTGTATTAACTGTGCAGCTCCTCAAAAAGCTCCCACCTTGCATGTAGAAAGACCCTGGGTAGACAGGGCCCGTTTTGGAGCCAGGATATCCTACACTGTCCCGGGGATACTCATCACCAGACGTGGAAGCATAGACCTGGCCAAAAATAAAGTTTGTATTGAAGCACCAAACTGCATCTGCGCTTCCAAAGAACAAACAATAGAATAGAAACAGTAGAATCTGCACAGCTGTGCATGCTTCAGCTATTCAGCACACAGGAGAACAAAAAAGCACCCAAAGAGTTTGTCAAGGACTTCCAGATTTATTTAGTTTATTTATTTATTTATTGTGCTAATGACGTGTGCGAGTGTTTCCGCAGTGCCCCCTCAGCTAAAGAGGCAGGGACTGGGAACAGAGCATGCTGGGAAAGGAGCCATAGCCGTGTTGTGGCACAGTCTGTGCATCCTCTCTCTCTCCCCCACGAGCCAAGAGCGAGAGGGTGGGCGCGCACAAAAGGGCATCATCTCTCAGAGCTCGTCCAAATCAAGCACCCTCAGTGTCTCCTGTGCTACAGGATCAAGCAAAGCATTCTCTGCATGTATTAAACCAATTTCATCCTTGAAATGTGACCCTTTTGTTCTAGATTTCGAGTAGAAGGTGTCCAATGATATTTTGTAAAACAATGTCAATATAAATTAAAATGTAAAAAAATACATTAAATTATTTTTTTAAAGTGCTTATTCACATACAAAACAATGAAGCACAATGATAACAGAATCAGCACTGAATAAATAAATCTCTGCTGATGACTTACAAACCCCTGTGAGTGAACAAAGGCAAATCAGAAACATTGTTCCTATAGCCCCTGGTGAATTATCAGCACAATACTGTATTGAGGAAGTAGTACTGTATATTGGCATCAGAATGGGAGTAAAAGGCAGGAAACAAAGACAACTAGTAAAATAATGATGCAGAATATTGCAAAAAAAGAAATGTAATCAAGTCCTTCATTCTTGTGTTTTTCATGGCATTTGCATGGCCCTTTTTCTTATTTTATTTAATTGGGGGTTTTTTTACTATGCACTTTACCAATTACGTTTACTCTCTGTAATTGAACTGCTTAAATTACCAGTAAAAACGAGTTTTATTTTTTAAAAAGTACATTCTTGATGAGCTCGCTCAGATATAAAATTAAATGATAAAATGGCTAACCACAACTTCTCTAATGATCTGCTGAAAAGTATTAAAACATTTCCTCCAGAGAGAAACATTAGCAGCACTTAGCAGTGATAAAGGTTCAAAAAGCAGCAATTTTTCCATCTTTGTTGAGTCGTGTTTAGTTCAAGTACACTTGCTGCATTCAAAGCAGAAGAAACAACTAGAAAGAAGCAAACATTCAAATGAGTGAAGACATGCTCAGCTTCCTCGAGCTGGAACATTAGAGCCAAACAGATTAACTTGTCTTTGACCATTTTCTTTTTTGTAAAAAATGTTGGTTATCTTTAATATCTCTCTTGCTTCAGTGAGGTAAAGAAATGGCCAGGCTTAACAAACCATAGTTGCCTGATATACGTGGAGCCTTTAACTTTAACTTTCATACCGTTAGTTATCAACTTAACTCTGAGTATGGTTCGCTGTTGCAGTCCGTTTGTCCACTTATATTCATTTATCTTTTCTAGCCATTTTTATTATATTGTATTATGCATTTTCAACATTTTAATTACAGTGAATTTACACTGTTAAATAATCTGTCACAGCAATGCAAAGATTTCCATCCATTAGTGCTGTTTTCATATTAAGCATGTGTCACAACACTTCTATGTGTCATTTTCCCTGGTTTTATAATAAAACACTAGGTCAGTAATCAATAAGGCTGAAAAGTGTCAGATAGCCAAAAGTGCTCCAGAATTCTTTTATGGGTCTGAAGTATTAAAGTAAACATAATGACTATTAATTGTTTGAAAAGCTGGTAGATCACTCACCTATATAGTATAGTTTGAACAACTTAAAGAGGCATTTGGGACTGTGCTATGGCTGAGCAATTTGTGGGAAAGATCGATTCGCAAATGCTTCACACAAATTCTGGGATTGCAATTTAACTGTGATTATCGTGAAATAATCCTAAGCGCTAAGCTTTCCCCCTCCTGAACAATATGACCAGCAGGTTAACGTTTTTGGTCTCAACAACTGAGCATTGCTGAATGATTAACATAGCCTCTTCATTATTAGGTTAAAGATTCCCAATGAAAACATGTTAAGACCAGGTTGAATAACATGGATATGATTAAAACTACAACTGTTGTCATTAGAAAATTGTAATCTTAAATTACAACTGCAATGCAAAGATTGTTTTACAGTTTAACCATAAATTGGGAATAGCATGCTTTAAAGGTTTCTAGAAGCCAAAAGCACTAAGGACTGATGATTTTAGCTATTGTTGTCTCATGATGCTTCATTGTATTTTTGCAGTACGGCAAACACAAGCAAGTGCGTGCCACCACAAGCAAACAATCATGCTCTGACATGACAGGCCATTCACTCTTGCCATGTATGACTGTGTATAAAACTGAACACATGTATGTGTGTACTGGGGGTCGTCTGAAGCCCAGCGGAGAACTGACAAATCCAGCAAGCTGATATTTCTCTTTTTCCTGTAATTTGATTTAACAGAGAGAAGTGGGAAGGGAATGGAGAGATGCACTTCTAATTACAGAGCCATCTGCCTGCTCCTGGAGCCAGTCCAACTCCACAGGCAGCTGGGCTGAAGAGAGGAGAGGAGAGGGTGGAGGGAGAGAAGGAGGGGAGGAGTAGAGGAGGGGGGGGTGGCGAGAAGCAGCGAGAGGGGAGAGGTCTTGCTGAAGGAGGGGAAAAAAGTGGAGAAAAATAGACTGGCTTGATCACGTGGAAGCCAGAGAAAAAGAGGTTGCAAAAAGACAAATGAGACACTTCCCCTGCCTCCCCACCCCTCCAAAAAAAAACCTTCAAAAAGACAGATTGTTCTCAAATCTTATTTGTTTTTGTGCTTGTTTGTTTGTTTTTTAAATAAAAACAAGGACGGGAAGGAAATGAACATGTGTAGCCAACAAAGGAAGAACAAACCGACAGAAAACAAAGGAATGTAACACATCAAAAACGTCAAGAAAAAGCCTTGAGAATGGCCAGACTTCTAGACCTCCTTTCTAACAGCAAGAGATTAGCAAGCACATTTTAAAAACTGGTGGAAAATCTCAGATGATTGCATTTAAAAAGCCAAATGAACATGTAGCAGGAGCCTAATATATACATATACATTACCCACACTCAGAAAGGGCCAAAACAGGACACTTACTACAGCCTGCTACTTAAAGCTTTAAAGCATTTAGTACAGGGTATTAAAGCACTAGTGGTAATGGGGGATGGGTTTAGCTACAGGAAGTTACCTAGCAGACCCAGCCCAAGCAGAGCAGGGCCTCTGAACGGGAAAGGGGGGGGGAGGTTTCAGGATCATCAGCAGCTATTAATCTGAGCTCAGACAGGTTAGAGAGGGAGGGGGTAGAAGAAAAAAGAAAGAAAGAAAAGAAAAGGAGAAAATGGGGTGCAGGACTTGCAACTAGTAGCAACACAGAGAGAAAGACGTTGTCGTGTGGTCAGGCATAGGTCAGTAGAAAAATGGTGCGTACGTGGGGGAGGGGTGTGTGTCTGGAGGGCACGTGGTGAGCTCCTCTGGCTTTAAACCATGACACAATATGGAAAATTATGACCAAAATATTAAACCCTCCAAACCCTATTGAATTGGCAAGAGAAACTCCACAGACAGCTTTTTATTTGTTTAAGTGTCTACATAGGTTCCTGTTTGTGTGCCATATCTTTATGTTGTTTTTAACAAGCAGCCTTGACTGTTGAACATGAATTTCTGTTGGAGTGAGAAAAAGACTTGCAATGGGTTTGTTTAAATATGTGGTTTCACAACAGGGGTATTTTACACCTGCCTGCCAAGAGGCATTTATTTACTCATTTTGGCTAACACACACATCAAAACCGATGGGAATCTGGAAATCGTACAAAGCCTTAGATCAGAAAATTGCTGAATGGCTTCAGAATATGGATTTTCCCTGGGAAGCCTATGCATCAATAAGGCTTACAAAACATTGGAACTAGTCTTCAATTCACGCTCAACTATTTGTTTCAAGAGGATCAAAACACTAGCTATACCCATACCTTCACACTTCACTGTACACCTGAGGTTCTCTTAGTGCATGACACCTGTCACAAAACTACTGATGCTGAACATATTCAGTGAGAGGTGGTGATTTCAAAGGAGTGGGTTATACTTACAGAGGACGGTAGTCCTGGAGGCTTGCGTATCTTTTTTGGCTGGGTGTCTGGAACGGAAAAATGTTACACAATCCGTCAGCGGGAGTGATACACACACGTCCATCAAAACATTATCCTTGGTAAGGCGAGTTAGGCTTTGCCCAAATAATGACTTAACAGTTTTCTTTTCCAGACTGTTGTTAAAAGAAGAGAATTAACCAAAATAATTTCACAGGACCGGTTTGAATGCCTGAGTGCTGACATCACAACAATAGTATAATATATATTGGCTTCACATGACCTAAACTACTGCTATTAATAGTGTCAAAAATGTATACAGATGACAGTAAATTAAGTTATGTTGGTCTTGAATATGTAATTGCTGAAGAAATCTATATCTGTATCAGCAATATTTGGATTTTTTTCATAGTCTCAGCATTGATGAAGTGGAGTCTCTCTTACCAATGTTTCCATCTGGAGGGCGTCTGCGTGGGTTGTTGGTGTATGAGGGATAAAACTGAGACCCAGACTTTAGCCCTGAGGGGGACATGGCGTCCGCACTGGCCATCACAATATCGGAGGGCAAAAACCCTGGCTATATGGGCAGAAAGGGGTTACTTTACTGTTCAACCATGTAGAAAACAAGAAAAATAGTGTAATCCTTTATTTTACCTGGGTACCAAATGAAGAATAAGGTCCCCTTTCATTCTTTCCTGTAAAGAAACAATATTTATTTGTTATCCATTCATATTGTCTCTTATGTGTCTCTAATGAAAGTGTCATTTCCACGACAAAATATTATACCTCTATTTTTGTTGTTTTTAATGTAATATAATTGGACACTTTTGCATAGTGTCAAAATTTCATAATGAAAGGACCAATAAAATGGTCAAAAATGACTTTTCTAGTATAGTTTGAAGGGATAAGAATACAATGTTAAAAACAGTTACAGTATTCGTCCATATATATATTATATATAACAATACATATTCCTCTAACCTCAAACTCAATCTCTACTCAAATGCACCTACTATGGAAGATAGGGTACATGTTAAAGTAACTGCCCATGGCAAGTTTCAAGTAAAAAGGTTTCTTTTACTAAATAAAGGAATGCGTGTCAAATTTACTGCTGACTGAACAACACAGATGCAGCAGAAAGACATTGACCTGAAAACCAATGGCATATATTTCTTTAACATTGGCTTGGCAAGGGTGTCTAATGGAGAAAACAGAAACGGCTGTCAGTGCTAAATATGCACATGTGTTCAGTCACAGAAACCTGCTTCACATAGAGAAATGAACGACTGTTTTATGACTCATTCTGTTGTGATGACAAGCTATGAAACAAACTCTTTAATTGAACAAAACAGAACAATAAAATGGTGAGGAAAAGCAATACAACTGGATGGAGGTTGTGTGTGAGCCCTTCCCCCTAAAGCCAGAGCAGTGCTCAGCTACAAAGAGCCACTGTTGGTCTAAACCCAAGGGAGCGTTTCTGCCTCAGTGGCCTTAGCATCACACACACACACACACACACACACACACACACACACACAGGAAGTAAAACCCACCGCCGATCCCTGAGCTGAGGAATGGGCAAGATAGTCCATCATGCTCACTGTAGTGTGAGCCTTCAACGTAACTCTGGAGGCCAAAACACAAAATTATCACACCTGCGCCTCAAATTGCATTTACAATACATTTATAATTTACTCATGGTTTAATAGACAAATTCACACATACAAGGTATTTATTTCACAAATATACTGTATCTAACAACACCCAATAGATGATAAAATTTACATTTAATGACTTTTTATAAAGAGTCCCTCCATTTCCACAAGAGGCTCTGAAAGGAAGTTTTGTCTCTAGCTCATACGTACCCGTTCCTGGTTGAATGAAGGGCTGCCCTGCTCCCCAGCAGCCCAAGGACTGGAACTGCTGCGCTCATCCAAAGCTGTAATGCAAAGAAACCCAGGACAGAAAGATGGTAAAACGAGCGAAGAGATTCAAGATGGGACAAAAAAACACAAGTTCCTTCTGTTTATTCACATGGGCTTCTTTTGACATTTGGTTCACAGAGCTCCGATTACAGGAGCTGTACCCTCAAAGGCCAACGCAATGGATCTCATCCCAATGCATCATACCACACTAATAACCCATGCCTTTCAGCAAGCCTCAACATCCATGCCCATAAAGAGACTGTTTTTTCATTAGAATCTCATTAGAATGAGGAAATTATGAAAAAGGGGAGAAAGAAAAACAACAGATCAAAGAATCACTGTAATAGCATTAACATGGGCTTGGCAAAGGCATCTAATAGGGAGAAAAGAAAGAGGTTCCAGTACTTAATATGGACAGCTATGCGATGCTTTCAGTCACTGCAACCTGCTTCACATATAGAAGGGTGTGAAATGCTTCTATACACCCAACATATCTATTTCCAAAAGCACTATGCGAGAATTTAAAAAGTACACAGAGCAGAAATTTCCTCTAAGCCGCTCCTTTCTCTCCCTGTCTTATGCCTTAATGCTCGCAAAGCTCTCCAGAGACACACAGCTTAATTGCATGCTGATTTGCATAATTGTGCATATTAATGCAGTTGCTTTATGAATATTCATATTCTCCTTTTGATTTTTTTTTTTGAAGGTCTAATTAAAAATGTGTGAGGGAAGAGGGGGTCTCAGCAAGCGCGGCGGCTGAAGGCTGAGCATGAGTGATGAAGCTAACAAAGCAGTGCAAATAGTGACATCCACGCTGACAGCCGTGATCTATGGAGCCTACGCAGGCAGCATGGCAAATGAAGCGGGCACCGATCAGCCTTGTGAAAAAATCCAGCATCCAAATCATTTTAGGTGGGAGCATAAAGGAATGAAAAGTCAGACTGAGAGGGAGTATAAAATAACAGGGATATCATCAGTAGGTTGAGCATCACAGGGAGTTGAATTTAGGCTTTTATTTTCAGCTATGGTAGATCTCTGGAAGCTCTGCAGGTCCATGAAAAAGTTTAAATTATTAAAATAGTCTACATACGGTCAAAATTCAAGAGTTGGATTAATTTTACCAAAGATTTTGACTGATCTAAATTACTTTAATTCAAAATAATTTACATATTAGTCTTAAAACCATAGCAAAAGAACAGCTTAATTCCCATGTATAAAGAGAAATTAGAAAAATAGTTAAAAAAAAAATTCTCCCTAGTTTATTTAATGTAAAATTCCCCACATACTACATCTGTATAATCAAACAATGCTGCCCACGCTGAGCAGGTGAAGGCCAGTACCTATTCCCTCCCTTCCACCCGCATTGGCCAATACTGCGCCAAGTAATTTGTTTGGAGTGTAGGTTCATCCTGTCATCCTACGCTGCCAGAGAGCGCAAGGTTTTATGCTCTTTTGGTTACAGATGTCTGTCGCATGGGAAGGGCTCAAGCTTGCAACCTCCCAATCACTTGGAGGCCCAAAGATGAAGTATTTCTGAATCAGTAATCATACACAGTCAAAAACTGACCTGCATTGATCATAAATATATTGACTTATTAAAAAATCCACATTAACACCCTTCTGAACTGATATGTAGGACTGGAACCAGGTATCAATTTAACAACACTTATCAAGATCAGCCATGGAATGTATTGTTTTATTCTTTTATGTTTACGTTTTGTAGGCACAGTAGTGTTATAGTATGTAAAACAATTAAATTCTGGTTTTAGTTCATTTACAGATGCAGCACTGACTTGCTGATGTGAGTCAGAGTGATGGCACACAGAGAGAACGCAATCAGTAACAGTATTTTTCATGCTTAATTACAGTTTAATGTTTAGTCTTTAGTTTTTCCACAGTTTTTGCTTTGATTTTTTAAAAACACAAATTATACCTTTGTGTGAAGACAATGCAGAAGAATCAAAGTGGATGCAGTGAGCAACAAAGGCAACAAAGTTAGCATTTTCCTTTTTAGCCAATGCTAAGAAGCAGCTGAGAAAGTGACAAACAACACAAGGAAATACGCCAGCTCTGCTCACAAATGGTGGAATTTGATATTCTTTCAGTTTAGAGCTCCAAGCATTAAAAGAACAACCCATGAGTGATTAAGAGCTCTAATATGGAAGACCGTGGTCTTTGTTTCAACATAGATCATTAGTTTGGCTTGGTATCATTGTGTTTCTTTTTTGCCCCTAACTGAAGCAAATGTAAATTGATCTAGATATACAGAATGTATCTACACAATACCTATGGTTTTACATAATAAAATACAAAATAATTTTGTACTGATTTTTCATTTTCCAACTCCATCTGATCAAAATTCTAATACAGTAAGAAAACAATGTGATTCACTTGCATAGAATATGCCATATAATATTGGCAAAAAAAAAAATAATTAAGAAAACTATGTAAATTAAGGTGAAACCATGTCATCTGTCAGAAACTACTTTAACTAAAACTTATAGTAGTTCGGGCAGCATATGACAGACAATTCAGTTCACAATGTTAGTGGCTATATTGAAGCAGGTTAAACTGTAGTCATATGTCTATTTAAAAAATAAATACTGGGAAGCATTATAATAAGTGTTATAGTCCCAATCTTTTCTGACCATTCATACAGTTTCACCAAGCGGTTATGATGACTTGACTATACATCCAAATGAGAAACATCAGTTTTGGCATGATCAACTACATTTGATGACAACATGAAAAGGGAGCACATGATGAACTAAAACAACCTAAAACCCCTGTGATCAATAACTGTATATCTAAGCAGTCAGAGTATACTCAATTCAACTTGGAGGACAAAAGCAAAAACCTGAATCACCAGCACCCATAGTACATTCAGAATCAGGCCAAAATAACATTAGTTAGGCTCCAAAGATTTGTACATAGGCCCACACTTTAGTTTCTTACTCTTGTAATAGTTACATAACACGTTAGTTACTTAAACTAGTATATATAACTAGTATACAGGTCCTTCTCAAAAAATTAGCATATTGTGATAAAGTTCATTATTTTCTGCAATGTACTGATAAACA
>JBBIGC010000039.1:10159364-10174597 GCA_037576955.1 Lepidarchus adonis
GTTTATCAGTACATTGCAGAAAATAATGAACTTTATCACAATATGCTAATTTTTTGAGAAGGACCTGTATATATAAAGTTGTAGTATCTAAGGAAGCTATAAAATCAGTAAAAATCATCTAAGTCTGTAGTTCAAGGGGTTAAGATGTGTGAGTGTGTAAGGGTGAGAGAAAGAGGGAAATGGGCTCTGTACGGTCTTAATGTTGACCACAGTGGGTGACGAGACAGGCAGCTGTGGAGGTGAGCGAGAGGACGCCTGGCCGAGCCCCCTCGGGGTGACACTCTCCCGCAACGACAGCGCTCAGCCAACCCACTGTAGAGGGGGAGCACTGGTTTAATGCAATTAGCACCCTTCCAAGCACTTTTGTCCTAAGGAACATATGCAGACTGCTTCTTCCAAAATGTTTTTAATTTCTTAAGACCAGAGTTATGCCAAACCAACCCTCTCCAACAAACCCACACACTGGCAGAGCTGGAGTAATCTACCTGTGTGTGGCAGGTTGATGTTATTTCCAATTAGCACTGTTCTTGGAACGTTCTTGTTCATATTCCTACAATGTTCTTCTCTACTAATGCTGATCTTTAATGTTCTCCCCCACTCTCAAAGTTTAAGTCTCATTTCACAGAACTCCAGAGATCACTGTGAAAACCGATGATCAACCAATGCCCAAGGCTAGAAAACAGCTCATTAAAAGACAGCTGCTGTAAAACATGTATAAAAATCATGAGACTATAGTATAGCGCTGGCCTATTTTTTTTTCCATTTGTTTTTTTTCACCTACTAAGCATTTTTACAAAGTGTATTATCTCTTGTTGACCCTGGACACAATCATTAGGCCAGGTCACCTTGGCATCAATAGGTAGCAACAAGACCTCAAACTGGGAGATTAGTTAGTCGCTGTTAAATAACTGTCTATTAAGGAAGACCCAAACTGAGAAATATGTCACCAATTTTTCTGAGTGTCCTTTACTATGTTCATGCTGGGCTGCTGGGGAGCTTCAGAGATGGTAGGGGGCAAGGAGGAGGCTTTGTTTTAGAGCAGAGCCGTTTCCTGTGAGCTGGTGGGGGGAGAAAGTGTTCTGTTGTTCAGGAGGAGGAGTGTTTAATGCAATGGGGTGGGGGAAATCGTTTGGCAACCACAAGTCCTTCATTTAACCCTTTGTTCTCAGATTGTTCTCATTCAGGGAGATGTTTGGTGTGTCGATGAGGAGAAAAGCTCCACAAGCCAGTGAAAGTCTGAGAGTAATGCAAGGACACCGCAACCTTTTTACGCAGTTCCAATGTTATAGGACTGTGTAATATGGTGCCAGAGTAACTAATGACAAGAGTAAACACAAAGAGTGGGAATAAAGGAGGTCGAACAAACAAAAAGCACAATAGGTTCAAAGAAGAGGCCTTAACTTGACCTTTCGACTTGAAACATTTGGGTCAGTAGGCCTACTTCATGAAGCATATGTATAAATACACATAATTCTGAGGGGAGGGGTTATTTCTGTACCCTTTGGAAACATATTTTAATATTACGCAAAAAATAAAAATAAATAGAGAGAACAACAGGCAAAAAGACAGAGACAGTATTTTTATCCTGTTTTTTCAGAGGAACCTGACGGTCTTACCTGAGCCACCAAACTGACTGCTGGCAAGTGTGGTTGGCCTATTCTTCCCATTGGCCACAGGGGGTGCAAACATCTAGAGCAAAGAAAGGACACAGGAGCAAATGTTACAACTTGTAGCAACAGCTCAGCATACACCAGAACCTAAATCAACAGGTACGACAAAGCAAAACAGCCATAAAAAGAGTATCAGTTTAATTTTTTTAAATACGAGGGACATATCTGGCTATATTATGCCACTACAAACAAGAGCCCTATGAAACAGCAGTTAAAATAAAAAAAATAAAAAAATAAAAATGTGTGAATGCAATTTAGAAATTCAGTACTACTACAGAAACTTCCACTTCTATAACTGTTCTATAACAGTTACCGCTGTTACAAATAAGTGTGTTTTTGACACCAGAAGGGAACAGTACCACAATGAATTGGGATACTGAATTGAGAAAGATTAGTGTTTTTAAACTCCATTGAATTCACCCCTGTTTACTTAGCACTGTCAGTAATGTTTACTGAAACAATGAAATAAGCCAGAAAAATTCTCAATTTTCACAAGCATGTACACCCAGACCATGTAGTCTATGCACATTTACGCACAAGTAATTTGTCTAAAACAGGTCTCAATATTATAACACAAAATATGGTGTAAAAAAAAAAAAAAAAAAAAAAAAGAGAGAGAGTTACAGAAGAAGAAAAAAATGCCAAAGGGGTTTTACCAGAAGGCTACACAACCTTTTTGGCTTTTCCCTTGTGGCAGAAATGGAGCCCATTGAGTTACGCTCTTAAGACCTCAAAAACAGAGACAGGCAGTGACGATTATGACGATAGTGAAGATTTGTATCTTTCACAGCATAAAAGGGATTAATAATTTCAATTATGCCACTTTGTTCTGGTAACAAATTAAAAGCAATAGCAAAGCAAAGATTATTTGGTCAGCCAACTAAGAGACCACAACCCACATCCACAAGGTTTATCAATACTCATATGCATATGCAAATAATTAGCTAGGAGGACAATGAAGCGGATGGTGATCATTAAATTTATCAGTGCCACCCTAGTTATATTTTCAGGGAAACTATGCTTTTTACTTTTCCAAAAGCCAGGCTGAATTTAGCGTCTGAAAAATACAGTAAACTTGTTAACAGTGCAGAGTCCCTAATATATGTAGTCTGCAGATCTCCTGAGGTTAGTTCTGTCTAAGCAGTTTCACTGGAGTGAAAAATGTGGAGGAACTGCAGTCTCACTGTTCTTGCTATACAACAATTTCCTTATTAGGATTTAAAAACCTTGTATATCCTAACATTACAAAAATAAGACACTTTGCCACAACAGTAAAACATTGCACAAACACAAATGAAAAAACATGCCAATCAAATTTTCTTTGACAGATTCTGAGTTAAATTAATATGTTTTTAAAAAGGCTCAACATTTATAAAAAAATAATAAAACACCACAAAATACTGCTTGGCCATAAAACTCCATCTCAGCATGAGAAACATTCCACATTGCCTCCACCAATGAGTTTACATGTCCGATTTTTTTTTGCCATGGTCTTGTCACAATGAATAAAATTCTCAAGCAGCTAGGGGCAAACTTGACAGCAAATGTTTGCATGGTGCACTAAAATGTCTTAGTGTACCTGCCCGAACCTGGGTTATACACAACAGCTTCATAAAAACAAAAGGTATTGGTGAATGGTGGAATTAAAGGACTTTTATTAGCGAAATGAAGAGAACTGAGACTCAAGATCATCGTCCCAACGTGGAACAAACCAATCAGAACATTTTAACACATAGAAGAATATGCAGCTCTATCTTTTCAGACAAATCACACTGACACACTTCAAATTACAAGAACGCCATCGGAATGCAACCAGGAATCAGGTAATGAACTTCTCGCATGCCCTCAACCAAACTCCAAACTCCCTAAACCCCCAGACACCCCCACCCCCCCACGGCCCACCTCCTGGCCCAACCCCCACACATTTTCACTCTTTCTTACCGCACTAAAATCCAAGAGGTCGCTGAGTTCCTTATCTGTTTCGACCGCCATTGTGTGGTCCTGCTGCTCGTTCATGCCCCACTGTCTTTAAAGAGCCCTGCAAGAGAGAGTTTTAACTGACGTGAATAAAACTACACTCCTGAAAGCAGGCGAATGCAGTAGGAGATTACAAAACTAATTTATCTATCCTTGCAAAAAAAGTGAGTTCTGTGAGACTAAACTGAAAAATAGAGACATCAAGATGACCAACTGGCAAATAAGGTTCAATCCGTCACTTTTGTTTTGACTTGGGTAATACTTCTGGATAAAAGTTTTCCTGCACTACAGCACATATTAACCGTTAAAGATGGATAACGAGGAGGAATCACACTACTATATATGTTGTTTGACCCATTGGAGCTAGCTAACATAATTGGATCACAATTCACCTGCAGGGTAGCAGTCACAACTACACGTTTGCAAAAATAAAAAGCCAATCTAGGCACACTCGCACATTCTATTTTGGAAGCAGTGTCTCTTGCAGTAAAAATAAAAAAATAAATTTTTGCCTAATTAATTTAATTATTTTGATTAAGACTGCACCACAGAGAGGTAGAACAGGGTTTCATTTCCATTAAAGCACACTGTGGCTGCAGTGTTCAACATGCTCTAGTTTCCCCCCCAACGTAAAAGTGATTTTTAAATGGTCCATTAGAAGAAGAAAAAAAAATAGTCTCTGCTCTTATGTTTGCATCAAACGGGCTGCTGTTGTCTTCGTCAAGTCTAGATAAAGACGCAGAGTCCAACACAGTGTGGGGAAACAGACCACCAAACAAGCCACCAAAAGTATTGGCACAGCAACAATCCAAAAAGGAAAGCAATTTCTGCCAGTTTTGTGATCTTCCCTGAGAAAAGTCTCCATCAAACCCAGTCTCTCAGGTCAAGGTCTTTGCCTTTGCAAACTGGAATCTTTAAGCCAACAACGATAACAGCAGATAGAACAAACGGGACTCGTTTGGCAGTGGACTGAAAGAGGAGGTCCCCAAAATAATCACAAAAACTTTCATTTAGAGGTGACCCCTTACCTCATACATAGCCGATCAGCCAAGACATGTTTGGTGTGTGAGGTTTGCTTTTTTAATGCTGGGCTGGAGCTGCAAGGCTAATGTAGATAAGTAATGGAGATCTAATCGTACTCGTGGCTGACTTGTAGCCTTGTAACTCCACACAAAAAAAAGCAAACTTCAGGCACTAAACGTGCCAAGGCTTCGTTTGAGGGCTGAGGGAAAGAAATGTTTATAATTTAAAAATTTTCATGGATATATTCCTTGTATTAAAGCATACGTGCATGTGTGTTGCTGATAGACTGGAAAGGCACCTTCCTGGATCCAACAATGTCAAAAGTAAAAACGAATAAAAACAACAACAAGATGGCAATTAGCAAAATTACTGTGGAATAAACGTGCAGCAAGTAAGTATTACTTACCCAAGACACGCAAAAGACAGGAAATGCAAACTAGGCATTAAAAAACACAAATATTTTCTTAGTGTGGCGATATTTCTTAACTAATGCTTTGTGTATAGGCAGGGCGAGCTGCCCAGACTTGAACAATGTAAATATTTATTCATTCTACTCCGTTAGCTACCATTTCCAACAGCAAAGAGGCCATAAACCTTCATTTTGCACCACGACATGACCAGCAATACACACATTTACTCGTTTTTAAACAGTCGTGAGGGGAAATGCGGGATTAGCTTAGCATCGCGTTTTGTGAACTTCATCCGCTGATTCGCCAAACTGACCAACTAGTGTAAAAATCGCCTCTTTCTCTCAGAGAAATTATTTGATGGAGGCGAGGAAGCAGACAGTGGGGGTTGGGGGGAGAGCAAGAGGAATTTCCTGCCAAAAAAATGTGAGACTTGCCTATTAGTCATTTAACGACTGTCGGGGAAAAAAGGTGTGTGTGAACAGGCTGCGAGTGAAGAGACTGAGGAAGTTTGGACCAATTTCACACTGAAGAGTTCGAGTGCTATTGCTATTGCATTTAATTTGCTTTTAATTTGTGTTTATGTATCTTGAGGTCACGGGTGGTCGCAAAAAGCATTTCACTACACATCACACTGTGTATGGCTGTGTATGTGACAACTAAAATTTGAATTTTGAGTGACCGTTACTGGTCTGTTGGGTCAGAATAGCAGCCAAACAAAGTTAACCCCCAAATCCTTATATTGATAAAAGGGACAAAAGAGTCGTTTGAGTTGAGGTAGAATTGGCTAGAGGCCACTTCAGCCCTCCACAGAGAAGCATCCCCCCACACCACCACCTCCTCAACCCTCCGCCGTCCGTACGAAAACTTACCCAGGAGGAAATCGCAAGTTTACAGCCTTGCAGCAAGGGAGGGCGAAGAAAACAAGAATCTACTACACAAAACCAGCGGACAAAGAAGTAAAACTGATGGTCCTCACCTTCCTTTGTCAGATGTATGACATCCAGTGGCAATAAAGCAAATGCTGAGTCTTCGGGGGAGGAAAGAAAAAAAACAACAACAAACTTGAGGCGAATTTGAACCTCGGCGCACAGAAAAGCGTAAGATCACCGCGAAACGCCTTCTAATCCCGCTCTAAACATCCTCCGATAGAAATTCCACGCTTAAGTAAAATAAAAAACAAAAAAAGTAGAAAGTCGGTATCCAAACACCCTCTCTCACGACGCCGCTCTTTTTTGTTGCTACAATTGAGATGAATTCATTCTTCTAGTAGACATCTTAACCACCTCCATCCACATTGTCAGCAGCAACAACGTATTCCTCCGCGTGGAAAAGAGGGGCCTCAAACGCCAGCGGTGTCCAGTTTCAAATGCTCAGGGGGGCGCCAAGGCGTTTGTCGTAATCTTAATAAGAAGCGAAATATAAAATAACAGTAAGAACAATAGTTTAAAATGTTCAGTGCAATTATCGTCAGCTGGTCGTTAACCGTAAAATAGCACCGTGGCTGTGTACTATATACTTTGGCGGACGACGACGGCTGACGAATGGGCGGTAACACGTACCGGAGCAGCATGAGATGGTGAGATAAACCCGCAGCAAAGTAGCCAATAGGCAAGCGATACAACATGACGAACGGTTAAGAAAGCCAATAGTTAATCGTATATTCAGTTATTGCCCGCCCTTACTCGTGACGTGTGGTCTGAGAGCAGCTTGTGACATCATTTTATTGCTCTGGTTAACGTATTCTCCTGTGCTAGATTTAGTAAAACGTAGATTATATAGTTATATACACAAAGTGAATACGTTGCTTTTAATATGTTTATGAATAAAGAAAAAAACATTGGAGATAGCTGCTTTTAGATATACAGTGGTAAAAAGGAAAAAAAGTTTGCTCACTTGTGTTTAGCTTGTAGACTGGGTATTGCTGTATGGCTTGAGTATAATCTAATAAAACTAGAATACTGAATGCTAAAATGATACTATAGTAAGGAGAGTGTGAGTAAACTGTGTTAAGGCTGAAGGGATCAAAATAGGCCAAACCAAAAGCATTTTCCTTAAGTTTTAATATAATTCAGTTTTTTTTTCTACTGAATATCTAATTCTAGCTCGATTCTGGCCATGACCAGAGAACTGGAGTGATCTCTCCCTGTGGCTGATTCAGAGAGCTGGACTGGAGGGATCATAACAGAGCAGAGTGGGGGAGGGGTGGGCAGCCCAGCCCGAGGGCCAGGGAAAGCAAAGCGGGGTAGATTGAGAAAGATGTACTTAGGTACTACAGTTTAGGTACATAGCCAGGGCACAGAAATCTCACCCAAGAAGACAAGTGATAAAACTTACTTAAGAGGTTTGTGGAGGTAAGGTCATGTATCAGGTCTTTAGATTAGAGAGTCAGATACAGCTACAACAGGTTATTCTCTGAGAAAACAATAAAGAAAATGTAATAGGTGTATGTATATATGCATATTATGTAATATTTATATTTTATAAAATCCAATTAAACTAACTAAAGTAATAAAAAATAACATTTAACATTTTGCTGACAAAATTAACTATGTCAGTATGAACAAATTTAGAATTTGATGCCTGCAACACACTCCACAAAAGTTGTGAAGTGGAAAATAAGAACGGGAATGAAAAGTTGTTGGTTTTTTTTAAGTATTTTTAAAAATCCACAATAAACAGATGAGCTGGTAATGAGTGAGGGGATCATAAATGGGTATAAAAGAGCTTCCACCAAAAACAAAAGTTTTCAAAAACAGCTAATTTTGTTATCTACAGTACATAATGTTGTGAAAAGATGAAGGAAAAAAGAATGTCATACATTAATTATATGCAGAAATGCCAATGAACCCTTTGAACAGAAAGACAGAGAAGATATATTCGTGGTCAGGTGAGTCCATGTTCCAACTTGTTTTCCGGGAAAAATGAATGTTGAATTTTCAACGTCAAATATGAAACGGACCATCCAGATTGTTATCCACGAAAGCCAACATCTGTCATGGTGTGATATGTGTCAGTATTCTACCCAAGGGTGATTTGCATATGTGTGAAGGTACTGTTGACACAAAAGTGCATACTGGGATTTTAGAGAAACATATGCTGCTGTCAAGGCAGTGTCTTTTCCTGGAGATCCATGGTTAATTCAGGAAGACAAAGCCAAGCATCTTTCTGTATCATTCTACAACAGTGTTGCTTTGTAGACACAGAGGGTCCATGGTTGACTGGCCTGTCCACACTCCATATCTGTCTCCTATGGAAAATACATGGTGCATGATGAAGAGCAGAATCAGACAAAGGCAACCACAGAATGTTGAGTTGCTGACATCATGAATCAGGTAAGAATGGTAAAAAATGTATCTTGAAAAGTACAACAATTATTAGTCTTTTTAATGATTACAAAGCTCTTGTAATACACTGGTACACTGCCTCTGTCCCAAACTTTTTAAGTGTGTTGCAGTCATCAAAGAATGAACTTGTTTATATTTACAAAATATATATAAATTATTCAATGAAAACACAGGAAATCATGTTTAATTCCTCTTGTCATTGCTTTTGTCAGTAAAATAAAGCGAGTGTTAACAATTCCCACATTCTTGTTTTTATTGCATGCTTTCAAAATGTCCTACCTTTAGGGAAATGGGGTTTGTATAAACATTTGAACATTTTAAAAGTCTGAAAATGCCCGTTGCCATTTTTATCTGTGAAAAGTTATGAGGACTGCATAAATATGCACAATTGTACAACAAATGCTTTTAATGAAAGAGATGAGCACTCTCTTAAAGGCTTAAAATCTAGTTTTTGTTTTCTGAGAGCAAGAATATAATTGAAACAATGTACAGACAGCAACCACTGGGAGAATCAAAACTGGTAAATAATAACAGGACTCTCCCCTGGGCAAAGAAAGCCTGGGTAAATCACAATAATTAACCCCAAGGGTGTTGTATGGAGTGCAGTGGAATAGCAGAGAAAAAAATACACCTCGCATACACATGCCTTTACTATTTCCATAAAAAAACGATACTGTTCTTTACACAATATATAACAATATCACACTTTCATTTGTCCTAAAATAGAAACAAGGTGATAATTGTAGTATAGTGGACTGGAGAGCGCAGTGGGGTTTGGGTAAGAACAGCTCGGTTGTCAGTGTTCACTACAGGCCTTGTAAACGCTCCAAGTAGTTTGTAGTAACAGCTGGGCCTGACATGGAGAGCATGCATGAGGGCAACGGGATGGAAGGAGGGAGGGTCGCAATGGGTGAAAAGAAAGATAGAGAAAGAAAGCAGAGAAACTGAAATTAAAGGCTGTAGGACCAAATTCAACAACTCATTTTGCAGTACAATTGCAAAAAATGTTCAAAAAACTGTGTCAAATGAACTACAAATAAAATACAGAGATTTTAAAAAGTGCTTTTAGTGGACTGAGGTAATTTTGGAAGCTTTCCTTAGGGACAGCAGGATTCATTATCTGAGAGAGTGACTCTGTTGAGCCCTTCTCTCTTCCTTCCAGCCATCCTCCACCCTCTGTCTGTAATTAACACCAGATGTAGAAGTAAAATTAGCATATGTTTCATACATTTGTACTAATCATTCATATATTTGTGCAAACATATAAAATATTTACCCATGTGAAAAATTAACAGGTGTATATGTGGAAATATATATGGTAAGGGGGGTGTTTGATATGTTTTCTATTATAATACAGATCTCCATAGTAGAAAATACGGCTAAGGAATTAACATGCAATTATAATTCACCCTGGTAGTTAGTCACGTCGAGGTTCATTTGGCTGTTGATGTTTTTTCCACAATCAAAGGCAATGAGGTACATATGCAATATGCAGAAGCCATATTTCTTATGTCCAAGCTGAGATGTATGACACACTTGTATGTAATACTGGCTTTTCCAAGGCTGATGTCTTGAAAATATCACAGTACCACAAAAGCATCTTGATGAATCAAATCATTTTTGTCATCTGTCACACCTTTGACTCAACAATGCATTTTAATATACTAAATGGCCCAGATCACGCATTTATTCTGCACTTATTTCTATGGGTTTCTATGTAAAACAGGCCTAATTCAATTTACACATTCATTTCCCAACCTCTCTTTACTCTGGGTAATTAAAGAGGCGGTATTTGCTACTATGCTGTTAAGACATATATATGCAAATTGCCTCTGTTCTGATTGGCTGCATCAATCAGAACAGCAGTTTGGACTGAGGCACTCCATATAGTTTCATTATGAATGGATAGAGCGGAGCTGCTCGAGACGGAATAGGCGGATACACATAAATGTTTTGTGCCATCACATAAAAGTGAATATAAAATGTGTGTTTGTGCAGCGTCATTTCCATACATGGGCTGTATCGACTGGTGACACACTGCACATGGCTTTCAAGGACATAGGGCCTTAAAAAAGGTGCATTGCAAATGCAAATGTAACAATATATCACAATACTGCAATTCTGCCCAAATTGTGTGACCCTTATTTAGTTACAGATTATTTGCAACACACTTTGTCTATTGTACATCGTGATGTCAAAGTGTCAGATGGTACAATAGGTGTAAGAATGTACATAATCAGGTGGGTGGACAGGCCCTTAAAGCTGTTGAATTTGGAAGCTTAGCAAAATCTTATGCAACAGGGCTGCTTTTCAAGTTCTTTTCACCAAGCCCTTTCTTTATCCCTCTGTATACTTTTCATACATTCATAATTGCTACTGATTCTCCAGGCTATACTCTCCCTCTGTTGTCCCCGAGTTGGCAGAAGCCACCAGAGCTCTTCAAAGGAGCGTCTCCGTGTCTGCTGAAGCCTCCAGATGTTTGACATGCACTACACTGACTACGCTGACTACCTGCAGCGGAGGTTGAGATATGAGCTGCATACACTACTGATCAGACACACACACGAAAAAAAACTAGGCCAAGCTCCACAAGCCCCCAAAACCTTCAGCTATACCAACCCCCACCCCTCTTCCCATTACTTCAAACAGTGACTGGCTCGTGTCAGGCCCAGACTTGGCTCTTTTGTCTAGGGCTGAGACTACTGAGCCATTTTGTGGTCCCTACGCAGGCGTTAATCGCTTTTAGGTCCGTTTTAAGAGCTGTTACATATTTATAAAGTTTGAAAAAAAAGAAAGGAGCTCGGCTTCACAGTAGGGCTGCTGGTAGCCGGGGCTAGATTGATGGCTTTGGCCCACTGCCCATGGTCAGAGTCTATCTACCGAGAAGGTGGGTGAGAGAGGGAGTGAGGGAGAGAGGGAGGAATCTATCTGTTTTGCTCGCTGTGCTCATGGTAAGCTGACCCCCGCTGAGCTTGCTCGATCGGAGGCCAGTATGAGGACACTGAAGCTTGGACGCCCACCTTAATAACCCCCTTCTCTGCACATCCATCCATTACTCCTCTACAGCTATCAGTGACAACGAGATGCACTGTATGCCATTCTGGCTCAAGCTAATTGATAGGTGATACCAGTAACTGGTCCTCTATATCAAGGCCATAAAGATAATACATACTGGTCAAGTATGCTTAAAATTGCCCACCTAATATATTGATTAAAAAATGTGTAAATATTGTACTGTACAAAAGAATCAGTTCTGGCGTTAATATAATTTTTATGTGACATTAAGCAATATTTTACTCTAGATCTTCCAAAATTGTTAGCCTAAAATATATTTTTTCATACATTCATAGCAAGAAAGGTACAAGCAGGGCCTTGTGAGATGACATAAATCATAAATCATTTTATCTGTTGTTAAACAAGTTGATTTTTGTTGTCCATACATGAAGTATTTATAAACTTCCGAATTGATTGGCTGACCTGTTTTGTGCCTCTTCCAAAAATCAGACTGAAGTAAAACACTCTTTATAACTTCCAAGCAAGGGGGTGGAGCTAAAGTACACAGGTGGAAACATGTAAATTCTCTCTTATTTGTGATTTGTAGAAGTGTAGAAGTTAATGCAGTACATCAAACTCTTATAAGGAAAGCTTATTTTAGGATTTACCATTGTTTGATCTTAGGGAATGCACAGATAGTGATTTTTTAATTTAGAAACTATAATTCAGTTTGTTGTAGGTATGTTTCACAAAGAATATTCAGCAATCAAACTAAATATATGTTTTATCTGTGATTAGTTTATTCCCTATGAAATTAAAAAGCAGGTTAAACTTCTTTAGGAGGGATGTAGTGTATGATGTTCGTTCATTGGTTATTTTGTAATCTAATTAAAATGACAATATTTGCACTGTAGACATTGTGGTCCCTGGTTCCTAACACTGATGTAAGAAGAAAGAAAATAGAAGTTAATGCATTTTATAATCACACGGTGAATAACTTTCTTATTCTCACTCACTGAAAAATGCAAGAATGTGACAAAATCAGAAGAATTTCCCTTCAGGAACCCAACTGCAGTGACAGTCGCAGCTGACCATGTGCAATCACATAAAAATATGTACATTCAGGTCAACACATTAAAATGAGATGAAGTAAGATAACATAACACAACTCACACAACCTCAGTGCTAATCACATTTTAGATGTGAAACTGTAAATAAGTCTTTATAAGGAAATTATAATAAAATCTACAATTACAGAATAAGAAAGAAAAATGTAACCAACAGAAAGTAAAAGAAAAGTCATTATAATCTCATTAAATTTTAAAAATGTGAATATATCCTTTGATGTGTATAAAGCACCTGTCATTTGTTTATATCAGGGCTTTTACAATCTAAAGATGTTATAGTTGCATGGATTGAATTTGATATAGAACAAACATGAGAAATGGTAATATGACAAACTCTTTAATACAAAACAAATCAAAATACAACAGCTATATATATATAATATTATGATAAGGCTGCTTCAGTGGTCCAGTGGTCAGCACACTTGCCTCACAGTAGAAAGCCCCTGCGTTCAAATATTAGCTTTCCCAGGTCCTTTCAGTGCAGAGTTTGCATGTTCTCCAAGTGGCGTTCTCCTTCGGGTGCTCCAGGTTCCTCCCACCACATGCTGAATTAGTGCTCATGTTAGTGACCTTGACCAAGGAACTGGCAAAAGCCTCAGCGTTGGTCTCTGGGTGCTAGTAGCAGGTCCCCATTGCATATGTGTGTGTGTGTGTGTGTGTGTGTGTGTGTGCTCAGTGGTGTTAAGATTGGTTAAATGTAGACACTGCACTACTCACTGCATTCGACTTGCATGCAGACATGATACTGCTAAATGGTGTGAAATGTAGCTCTAAAAAATACAATAAAAGCCTCATACTGACACACCTGCACTTCAGTATCCTAGCGCTGTGCAGTTGACTGAGCCTATGCTCAGGCACTGCTGCATCAGGTACAGTAAGAGGAACACACACTTCCTGTTTACAACCCCCAAAACCATCCCAGATGCACAAACTTTGCGGTTGCATGAAAGAGCACCAATAAAACATCTAAAGCACGTTTACATCAGCAGCGTTACCCCAGCGTTAAAGAGGAATTTCACCCATTTTTTCAAAGGTTCTGCAGAAACAAATCGCTGGTGTGTGCACAAAAACGTTCTGAGAGGTTTGACGTCAAATCCTCCGTTCAAGAGAATCAGAAAAGTTCACTGCAGAGGTGATAGGAACCAAATGTTTAAATTGTTTCTGCTTCTTGAAGCTCCTTTAATAATAATCCCTAGAATAGTTTTTTTCAGATGTTCAACCATTTTACCATTATAGATATTACAAAAACTTGATTTGATGGTCATTTATGGATATTAATGGATGCGCCAGTTTCCTCCCACAAGGTTGACTGGATACTCTAAACTGCCCATAAGTGGGAGAATAGTCTTTTACTGCGTTCCCTGTGATGGGTTGGCCTCCTGTCCAGAGTGAACCCTGCCTTGTGTCAGGTGAACTCGGCTCCAGCTTCCCCGTAACCCGAAATGGATAATCGGTTTGGATAATGAATGAATGAATGAAACAATGTAATTGCATTATATTTGTGCTGTAGACATTGTGACCGCTGGTTTCTAATGCAGCAATGTGCCATTTTACATCCAAACATCTTCTCTCCTGAATTATGAAAGGAGAAAGAGAAACAGCAGTGAAATTTCCTTGTGAAATCTGTCAATGTTCAGGTAAATTCAAGTGAGATACAGTGAAATTGCGTTTGATGATGTTTGCCATACCGGCAGCTAATGAAGTCGGAGATGTGGAATGAGAAAAGGAAAAGCATGAGGGAGAGATGAATGAGTGTGTTGAGGATGGGGGTGGAAGAGCGTTGTGGGTGTTGTGGGAGTACTTGAACAACAATAACAGCAGCATGTTTGTGTGTGTGCGTGTGTATGTGTGTGTGTGTGTGTGTGTGTGTGTGTGTGTGTGTGTGTGTGTGTGTGAGAGAGAGAGCCTGTGCACTCACACGTGAGAAAGAATGGGGTGGGGGTGTTGTGGGGTGGGTGGGGGGGTTTGCTTTGCAAAAGTGATGAAATAACATCTCTGTACAACGCAGCTGCTGCCGCCACAGACACACAGCCAAACTAGTTGCCCTTCTTTCACTTTTCTCTCCTTTCTTTCCTTCGCTTGCATGCGTTCACGTATACACAGGTTGGTAAACGGCTGATAAAATGCTCTGATCAGTGCGTAATAAGAAGCCATCTGAAGCCAGTGTTTCTTGAAGGTAAAACGTATTCACTTGTCTTCAACTTCTTACATGTACGTCCATTCCAGTTACACTCTAATGCATTCTGTATAAGACCTCTCCCTCCTATTCATCTCCTGCTCTGGACCATAACCCATGACAACATTTCAACGTTGAACTTACAATCAAAACCCAACATTTCCTCCTTTTTTCCCCCCTTTCTCTTTTTAATTTTATGTATTTTTTTTCCCACCCTCCCCCACCCTTCTTTGCAGATTAGAATTCATTAGCAATCAAAGAGCCTCCAGAGAGCTCTGGCTCTTAATTACCCACTCATTTGCATTTTTGCATATTAATGACTGCAGAGTTTTTTGGTGGGGCTTCTTGCCGCAGTGGTTTAAAGGCACCTCGGGCGCGTTCTCTGGAGATGGAGAAACGCCCGCAGGCCGTGTAGTGTGGGTTTGAGGGGGGGGGGGGGGGGGGGGGGGGGGGGGGAGGGGGGGGGGGAGGAGGGGGGGGGGGGGGGGGGGGGGGGGGGGGGGGGGGGGGGG
>JBBIGC010000039.1:10176550-10194010 GCA_037576955.1 Lepidarchus adonis
GAATAGAATAATTTAAGAAAAATATAAAATAGTCTAGTAGAATAAAAATAAAATCTAAAATGTAATAGAAGAAATAATATATAATAGAAGAAATAAAAATCTAATGGAGGACATAGTACTATTACTATTATTTTGTAATGTGAAAAAAGTAGTTTGTTGTCCACAAAGAATGTTGCACATGTAGAATCTTTGATACAATGTAAAGTAGTCAGTGTACAGCTTGTAAAACAGTGTAAATTTGCTGTCACCTCAAAATAACTCAACACAGTCATTAATGTCTAAACCGCTGGCAACAAAAGTGAGGACACTCCTAAGTGAAAATGCTGAAATTGTGCCCAAAATGTCAATATTTTGTGTGGCCATCATCATTTACCAGCACTGCCTTAACTCTCTTAGGTATGGAGTTCATTAGAGCTTCACAGGTTGCCACTGGAACCCTCTTCCTCTCCTCCAAGACGAAATCACTGAGCTGGTGGATGTTAGAGACCTTGTGCTCTTCCACCTTCCATTTGAGGATGCCCCACAGATGCTCAATAGGGTTTAGGTCTGGAGACATGCTTGGCCAGTCAAGCACCTTTACCCTCAGTTCCTTTAGCAAGGCAGTGGTCACATTGGAGGGGAGTTTGGGGTCATTATCATTCTGGAAAACTGTCCTGCAGCCCAGTTATTATTTCTAAAGTGAGGGGTTCATGCTCTGCTTCAGTATGTAACAGTAAATGTTGGCATTCATGGTTCCCTGAATGAACTGTAGCTCCCCAGTGCCTGCAGCACTTATGCAGCCGCAAACCATGACACTACCACCATCATGCTTGACTGTAGGCATGACACACCTGTCTTTATACCCCTGACCTAGTTGCCACCACACATGCTTGACACCATCTGAACCACCAGAACACCCCTCAACCTTTGCACCAATGCTGGTAGCACTTATACATCTATTTTCAAAAGACAACCTCTAGATACGACACTGAGCACATGCATTCTTTGGTCGACCATGGTGAGGACTGTTCTCAGTAGAACCTGTCCTGTTACACCGCTGTAATCAGTTTCAGAATCAGAAAAAACTTTATTATCCCAGAGGAAATTGCTTATGCAGCGACAACACATGGAGACATTAGTGCTGCAGTGCTGGTTTCAGCGTGTTGGCAATCTTCTTACAGCCTAGTCCATCTTTATGTAGAGCAACAATTCATTTTTTTGCCATTAGGTGCAATGTTAAACATCTAGTGACCAGTATGAGAGAGTGTAAAAGCTATACATGGACTAATTTACATTGTATCAAAGTGTGATATATTCAGTGTTGCCCCATGAAAATATATAATAAAATATTTACAAATACATGAGGGGTGTAGTCACTTTTGTGAGATACTGTATAAAATAAAAAGCTTGGTCAATCTATAAAAGGCTAATGTTAGTTTAGTTAAAGTTTTGTAGAAAAATTAAGCACACTGATGCCACCTTTTAACATTGAGTCTGCTTGTGGTTTGAATCATTTAATGGTCAGAGACCCTCAGACTCCTCCATACTCCCAGTGCTGCTTTCATATGTGAAACAGTGAGGAGGTTTTTCTTTGCAGCTGGTTTATCGTTATTCCTCCTCTTTGAATCAATGTTCATGTTCCTGTAAATGAAAAGTGCATCATCACATTCACGTTTCCCTTTTAGAAATCAGCTTGGTGTGAAAAGGCCTCATGACGATGAAACATTAATCTAACATTAAGAATGAAAAGCATGGACTCTGATGGCATTGTCCCTGTTTAGCCTGCTCTCCTCCGTTTGTCTTAATGAAGGACAGAATTTTAAATAATGGTTGGGACTGCAGAATGCCCATGCTTACACATGGCTTTATGACTGTTGTGGATATGGTTGTGCTCATAAATTTACATACCCTGACAGAATTTATGATTTCTTATGATTTTTCAGAGAATATGAATGATTGCACAAAACTTTTCTTTAACTCATTGTTAGTGTTTGGCTGAAGCCATTTATTATCAATCAACTATGTCGACTCTTTTAAAATCATAATGACAACACAAACTAGCCAAATGACCCTTAACAAAAGTTTGCATACCCCATTTTTCAGAGAATTTGAATGATAACAAGAACTCTTCTTTCACTCATGGTTAGTGTTTGGCTGAAGCCATTTATTATCAATCAACAGTGTTTACTCATAAAAATCATAATCACAACACACACTACCCAAATGACCTTTATCAAACGTTTACATACCCCAGTTTTTAATACGGTGTATTTCCTCTTTTAACATCAATGACAGCTTAAAGTCTTTTGTGGTAGTTGTGGATGAGGCTCTTTATCTTCTCAGATGGTAACGCTGCTCATTCTTGCTGCAAAAAGTCTCCAGTTCCTGTAAATTCTTGGGCTCTTGCATGAACTGCGTGTTTGAGGATCTCCCCAGAGTGGCTCAATGATATTCAGGTCAGGAGACTGAGATGTCCACCTCAGAACCTTCACTTTATTTTGCTGTAGCTAATGAGAGGTCGACTTGGCCTTGTGTTTTGGATCATCGTCATGTTGGAATGTCCAACTACGTCCCATGCTCAGCTTTCTGGCTGATGAGTGCAAATTTTCCTGGAGTATTTTTGATAACTTACTGCATTCATTTTGCTGAAATTTCCTGAGCTTTTGCAGCTCACACATCCCCAAAACATCAGTGATCCACCACCATGTTTCACAGTAGGAATTATGCATATTTTATAATAGGCCCTGTTGACTCCTCTACAAATGTAGCATTTATGGTTGTGGCCAAAAAGTTAAATTTTAGTCTCATCATCCAAATGACTTTGTGCCAGAAGGTTTCTGTGCTGTTTGGCAGATTGTAAGTGAGATACTTTGTGGCATTTGCATACATTAGTAATGTCTTTCTTCTGTGAACTCGACCATGCAGCCCATCTTTCTTCAAGTGCCTCCTTATTGTGTATCTTGAAACAGCCACACCACATCTTTTCAGAGAGTCCTGTATTTCACCTGAAGTTATTTGTGGGTTTTTCTTTGCATCTCGAATAATTATCCTGGCAGTTGCGACTGAAATTTTTGTTGGTCTACCTGACCCCTATTTTTTTTTAGCACTGCTGATTGGCATTCTCAATTCCTTTGATATTTTCTTATATCCCTTTCCTGTTTTATAGAGTTCAACTACCTTTTCCCACAGATCCTTTCACAATTCTTTTGCTTTTCCCATGACTTACAATCCAAAAAACATCAGTGCAGCACTGGATGAAAGATGCAAGGAGTCCAGAAACTCATTGACCTTTTATACTCACCCACTAATTACAAGCAAACAGATCACAGGGGAAGATGGTTCCTTTAACAGATAATTAATTGATCAGGGTCATTTGGGTAGTTGTGTTGTCATTATGATTTTAAAAGAGTGAACACAGTTGTTCAACAATAAATGGCTTCAACCAAACACTAACCATGAGTGAAAGAAAAGTTTTTGTGTTATTCATTGAAAAATAGCCAATAAATCATAAATTCTGTCAAGGTATGTAAACTTATGTGCACAATTGAATTTGACAATACATTGGCAAGCGATCTCACCCCTGCACATATTGTATCATCAATATTTTTCTTTCTGCGGTCCCTCATTTGTTGTCAGTTTGTGAAAGCTGCAATGTTTTTTTTGTTGTATTTTTTTATTTTTTGATGTGTGTTTATCATAATCACAACTGAAGTCAAGAGTTCACATACACATATAACAAGCATATCACCGCAGTATTGGACTTCCAATTATTTCTACTTCTATTCTTCTGTGACAGAATAAACATACAAAATGGTGCACAATTTTTTTTTTTAATATTATATTCTGAAATCTACAAAATTATACATGCATTGTCAAAAATGAACATACACCTACTTAGATCATACATTTAGTGGTGCTGACAGTGCTTGTGTCTTTACAAATAGAGCTCATTTGACATCGTTTACTGGATTGCCCAATTTGCGTTACAATGGGGAAGTCCTAGGAGCTCAGTGCTCATCTTACACAAGTCAGGAGTGTTTCTTGGAATCATTTCAAAATGCACATCACCAAATCATCAGTTCAGATAACTGTAAGTAGAAGTCATATAGATCACTTTAAGGAAGAGGAAGGCAGTGTGGATGGTCAGATACAAGCCAAATACCACCAACATACAGGTCTGCCATAAACTGGAAGCTCCCTCTACTCACAAGCAAGATCATACATCGCCAGGGTTGGGTGCCATCCCAGAAAAACCCCTGTTCTAGTATCAACAAGTTTGAATAAAGTTATAGACCATTCATAAGGACAAAGATTGAACCTTCTGGAATAAAGTGTTGTGGTCAGACGAGACAAAAACTGGGCAGAATGAATACCATGACCAAAGGGGGAAAAGGTCAACAGTGGTAGTATCATGCTTTGGAATGGATTTGTAGCCATTGGTGCTGGCACAACACAATAATAAAGGAGGATTGTCAAAATAGCCTCAAATTTTCAGCTAGAATTTTAAAATTTGAACACAACGAAGTGCTACAAACAACAAGAACCCTAAACACACCAAAAGCTGGTTTTGCAATAGCTAAATTCTCCCTGTAACTCGCACATCAGTATTGTCATGTCTGAATTTATGCTTGATTGTTCCTGTACCAGGAATTCACTTTGGACAAATGAATAAATGTAAATGTAAATTTAGGTTACCATTAAATGTTTAGAATGGCCTTCCCAAATTTCTGATCTCTTTCTATCAAAAACAGGTGCACTGTCCTTCTTAAAAGTTAACATCACATTTGGTTAAACCCTTATCAAATCCGTAAAAAACAGCTACCAGTTATCCGACCAGATTTCTCCCAAAACCTAGGTCAAATGTGTCAAGGGAAATTTAACCAATTATATTATTTTAACCCTTTCAAAATGTCATTTTAAAATTTATTCTGTCACATGATCAGGTGTACAAATCATTGGAAGCACAATGCTGCCATGACAAACGTTTGTGGTAAGTGTATGTAAACTTTTGATCTAAGGACGTACCACTATTTTTAAGTATGAAAATTAAAATAAAAATCAATAGCTTTAAATGCTGATTACCTGGCTCAAGTATGTTGGAACATACACTGCCCATCCCCCAAAAAAGTCTCTCACACTAATATTTTGTTGGACCGCCTTTAGCTTTGATAAACTTCTGGAATGTTACAACATTTATTTCCAGTGAGAGTTGCATTAATTTTTTGTCACAATTTTGTAGAGATGATGGGTGAGTCAGACTGCTATGCAAATTCTCCAGTTCATCCCAAAGATTCTCAGTTGGGTTAATATCTGGACTCTGTGGTGTCGAATCCATGTCTCATGGTCCCTGAACTACTTTGACAATTTGAGTCTGATGAATTCTAGCCTTGTCATCTTGGAATATGCTTGTGCCATCAGGACAGAAGAAATCCACTAATGGAATAACCTGGTCGTTCAGTATATTCAGGTAATCAGCAGACATCCTTTGTTGGGCACGTAATGTTGTAGAACCTAGACCTGACTACCTGTAGCAACCCCAGATTATAACACTGCCCCCACAGGCTTGAACAGTAGGCACTATGCATGATGGGTGCATCACTTCCTGCATTTGTATTCTTACTCTGATGCATCCATCACTCTGTAACAGGGTAAATATGGACTCATCAGTCCACATGACCACCTTCCATGGATCCCTAGCAAATTGAAGCCTTGTTTGAGATTAGCCTCACTGATCAGTGATTTTCTCAAGGATACACAACTGTTTAGCCCAAATCCCTTAGGTTCCCTTTGCACTGTGCATGTGGAAATGCTCTTACTTTCACTATTGAACATTGCAGGGAGTTCTGCTGTTGTTTTTTTACTTGATTTCACCATTTAACTGATCGTCATTCAAGATTTTTTCCGACCACATTTCTCCCAGCATGGTTGTTCAAGTAATGAGAAGCTACTCACTGCATCAGCTAGGGTTAAATAACAGCTGAAACATAATCACCCAGGCAGTAATTATCCAATACTGGTAGGCTCCTACCCATTTGCTTTGTTAAATTCAGGTGGTGACTTTTTGGACAGGCAGTGTAGTAAAAGGAAGGACTGGCTGGACCCTACATCTCATTAGGTTTTTATCTCTTGTGCACAATCAGTCATGTGTTTGTAGTGTACAAAAGAGCAAGACAGCTAAATCGTAAACATTCTGTTTTTTAATAGAAAGATCTTATTTCTTAAACCAGGACACCAGACATTTTTGGATATATCTTGTAAAAATAAACAAAATCAAAACAAAAATAATAAAACCAACAGAATAGAATGGAACAAAATGGAAAAAGATGGAATTATATGATTTAGACGATGTACATTTAGTGGTCTCATATACAATACAAATTATTTTCATCGTCAAAAGTGCAAATTCTCCCAAACTCGCCCATCCCTCCCTAGCTTCAACAGACACTGAGGGACAATGGAAAGGAACAGGACTTGATTTAAGCTGAAAAAAGACAGGGTTCCTACCGTCCAAGCCTGAGACACTGGGGAATACTATGCCGCCCCAAAGCCTACCTAACCAAAGTGTTAGAATAATGTGCCCTAATGTTTATAGAACACAGAAAAAAATGATTCTGCTGCTGAATTATCATCATTCAAATGCTGTTTAGGTTATCTTGTCTGTCTGAGCACTTTATTATATGCTTTATATAATCTCTATTAGAATTTGACAAAAATAAACAATGTTATGTATGTTCCTGTGTATATTCTATTAGTCCCTATAAGAGGTGAAATTTGCTTTCACAAGTGACTGAACTCTACTACAGTGTGCTTGTATAAACTAGCAATATAGTGGGTAAAACGAGAGGCTTTACGTGGCTGGTATGCATGAAATATTATAAAACTGACACTCTTTTAGAGATGAATTTGTGCAGCTTTGTACTTTACACTGCAGGTTATTTGGGGGTGGTCAAGTCCACCCCAATGCAATTTTAGGCTTATCTTATTCAACAGTATTACAAACTGTAAGTTCTAGAAAGTCTTTTAGAGTCCCCCCCCCCCAAAATACGTTCTGAATGCAAGCTCTGCAGGGAAAGCACATCTGGTTTGTTTCACTGTTTTCGTATCTTGCTTTTGTCTTTCTAGCGTTGTGTGTTGTTTCGTGGGGCGGCAATTCAAATGGACTTCAACCCAAATGTAGCATGTTCAAGTTTTTTTTAGTTTTTCTTTCCATGTAGTTTCTGCATTTAAATAAATCATCATATCCACAATGAGATAACAAAACATATCAACAAAGGAACAATAAAACAGCAACAATAACATAAAAAATAATAACCATTGGAAAAAGCACACAATATTCTGGATGGCCTTTCGCAAAGTGCTTTTTTTTGTTACAATCACCAAGCTGCAAACAGCATGATGGCTGTGAGAAGCCCTGCTCACTGCCTACCTGCTGACCTCAGGACTGGGTGGGCGGAGGGAGAGAAACATGCATGCTTAAGACATAAAGAACCACTTCTCCTCCCTCTGGCCCAACCCCATTCTCTTAACCCCATTCACTCTCCTAAGTGGGAATTTCGAAGTTACGGAATGCATTCTGGATTTGTTGGTGGTTTAGGACCTGAAGAGACCTTTTCTTCAACACAATCTCTGCCGCTGACATTCTGCGGCCTAGAGGCTGGAATGCAGCTAGAGCAGACGGACTATGAGTGCAGGGAAAGAAGACGCCGCCAACAAATGCATTCTTTAATAGATACTGTTACCAGGTTGGACAGCCGTGACAGAAAATTGGTTAAAACGTCAGCATCCTATTCAGCCCGATGAGGAATTGTAGCATAGCTTTTGTGAAAGTTCATAAATTTAGTGTGTATTTATTTTACATGCCTGTGAAGATAGATTATGGCCCATATTCATAAAAAGTAGGAGACCATGGATTTGTACCTGACCATAATGAGATTCTAGAGCAGCACTTCTACTCAAAAAAGTATTTTAAGCTGGAAACTCAAGTTATACTGTGTCTCTACCCAAATATTTTCATGGCTAACACTTCTGACAGAAAACATTAGTGTGATTCCCTGTCTGGGCAAGCACACTACATTACACCAGTAAGAATCCTTGGGCAAGACTTCTATTGCTACAATCCCCTACACCTGCAATGTAATTACAATCATGAGCTGCTCTGAATAAGAACACCTGCCAAATATAAAAAATTTGCATATGAGAAAAGCCAAGATGCATGTTACCATTTTTCATTATTATGAATGGGATTTTTGCCAACACTGCCAAAAATCAATGTTTGCTTATCCAACCTTGCAGTTGCTATATAAGAGAGCATTTGTGGGCGGAGCTTAAATAGGTAAATACCCCTGCAGCTCTACAACCTGAAACTGCCGTCCACTAAGCTAATAGTTTCGGCACTCATTTGCTTCAGCAACACAAGAACACACATATCATAGGCAAAAGTAAAGTAGGGGACTGTGGGCACATACTGTTGGAGCATCCTCACATGGACAGATACAACAATAAAGCTTTGATTACATGTTGATTACAAGGCAAAAAAATGGGCTGGTACCAAACCAATGGACTGCAGTGTTTTTTTTAACCTGAGAAGCAATTGACTTAAAAGGATAGATGATTACCCATAATTCCCACAATAGTGACTTGTGTTGAACCCCACTCTCACACACACACACACACACACACACACACACACACACACACACGCAAAAACACAAACAAATGCACTAAGCATTCACTTCCAGCATCATCTGCATGGCCAGGGAAGCACAACAGGCTGAGGATGCTGAAGGCTTAGATAGCGGTCATTAATTCCTACATGCAGTAATCACAGCATCACCTGGCTAAAGCCATCTAAGACATCATACTGCATCTCATTATGAGGGGAAAAAATGACTCACCCTCTCCAAATCGCTGGCTCCCACAGATCAAGACAGATTCCTAGGTTAGGGGACACTTACGTTTGCACATTTTGGCATAACATTAGCCACTGCTGACATGCTAGACACACTCCTTGGGGGGGGGGAAAGGGTGAGAAAAAGTATATAATTGAATATACAGTTTAATTTACTGTGAAAAATAATAGAAAAAAGTTTCTCCAAATATCTGCACAAACTCAAAATCACCTGTGGCCTCCTTCCATCTTTAGCCTGTTGTGGTTCAGCTCTGACCATTTGCATAGCCCTGAAGCACCTTGATCATCCATCCTCATTGCCTCTTATTCCATGATTACTACAGTTGTCACTGTCGTTGATGTTTTATTTAATGCTTTTTGACATTTCATCCAATAAATAAAAAAAAGAAAAATCAATATTTGGATATTAAATAAGTGACACTTTTAAAAAGTCTTGTAAAAGGGTTTGTGAGACCTTCTCAGAATAGTATCTGCCTAAGGAGTTGTAACAGGGGCTGACATGCCGACCTCCAAAGTGGATCAGAGACTGGAGCATTTCACTGCAATGGACCAAGAAGCCCAGCCTAGCACTGCTTCATATGCGAGTCTCCATGGGTTGAAAGATTGATCATTTGTGGTCTGTTTACAGGCAAATGTTTGATTCAACCACGTACAGCACTTAAAATACAACAACCAAAAACTGTCTATGATGGACAGTTGCTGTAATTTCACCGGTTAAGAGGGACTCAGTAGAGACAATCGATAACTGAAATAGGAAAGGAAATGAAAGCCCACTTTTGGAAAATCTTCTAAATATAATCCAACATTAAGGCACATTCTCCTCCATATGTCTCTCCACTTTGCGAGGTTTACACTCAGCCCCCCAATACTCCTTGTGCACCCATTTACACAGAGCTTAAGTTCCAAGCCAAGGCCAGTGAGTTGCTGTGAACTTGAAGGAATGTCTTGTAACTCCAATGCAGAAATGTTTAGGAATCAGAAATCTGGGGCTTGATCCAGTTATCCATTTGGATTAGGCCATTCCCTGAAAGTTGTACCTTCCTCAACCAGCTTGGGTTGGGGTGCACTTTAAAAAGTAATGATGCCAGAAAAGGGCTCTTTGGACCAGTGCCACAATCATCATTTTTGTGGTGGAATGGAATTTTTGTAATGGAATAATTTTCTCCTACAAGTGCAAGTCAAGAATAATTCAGGAATATCTGTCTTTAAGACCATTTGGAGTTTTTTTCCTGACTATATGATCTGTGCTTAGGACGTTTTTAATATTAGCACTGCTAAAAACAGGTTGTTTGGCCCAATCATAGGAGCATTCTCAACTTCTCTCTCATGCGCCCACAGACAGAATCAGTAATAGAAAGAGAGCCAGAGCTTATTCATCTTAAACGAGTAAAATTGATTCAAGTAATCCAGGCCTTTATCTACTTTGGTTTTTAAAAAAATGATTAATAAGCAATACAGGTAAAAAAGGGGCATGGCGAAGCAGGCTTGAATTAGGCTCCGTGTTCACGGAAACTCAAAGGCCTTTGCGCCTGGTTCTCCGGTCCTTCTCCTGTGAGGACAAGGACTTGACTTTTAGTGCAAAACTCTTGCTGTCTCAGCTAAAGCACCATATCCAGTGCTATCAGGCTTTATATCACCCCAACCCAGCCACCAAAATCTCTCTTTTCCACCTCCACCATGTAAGCCCAATCCCCTTCCCTTCCCTCCCCTCCCCTCCCAAGCACATATCTACATATTCAAGAGCCATAAACTAAAAAAAAAGAAAAAAGAAAACAGGATGAAAGAAAAGGATTCATTTAAGACTCATTTCATCTAGTAAACAGGCAGCCTACAGATCACAGAAAAAGAAACAATAAACTCAAGTAAGATTTTCTCAATGATTTCCACTCGGACTTGCTTATTGTAAATTAGTGGGGTTGGTTTTGGGGGCGTGGCAAAGGTTTTCCTCACACACAAACATAATTACCAGTTGCTGTTTTAAACAATATGCTCACAGAAATGTTAGAGAGTGGGTTTTAGGTAGACAGTCAGTCAAAGTCATAATCTATGATAGGAATGCACAATGATATCGGAATCATGCCAGTACTGACAGATAGCTTTGCATTTGACAAGTGTAATTTCATGATATTTCAAACTGATATTTGATTACATTTATTGTACTCCCGAAGAACACAATGTTTGAAAATCTTCATTTTTATAAATGTATTTGTAACGCTATAAAATGAGCTTACATTTAAAGTTTACGAAGACAGATTTAGTCCCAAATACTTATGTACTGGCAAATATGTACATGAAAAATATTGGCTATCGGCATTGGCCCACCATTCCCATATCAGTGCATCCCTACTATGAGGACAAGCTCCCTATAACAGACTGAGGATGCAATAAAAAACAAAAAATCTGGACAAGGCTGAGTCCAGGCACACCAAACCCACTGCTCAGGGTGTGGCCTTGCAATAGCAACCTTAAACAAACACATCCCTTTTACTTTGCAGGCTACACAGGTTATTATTGACTGAGTGAAAAATGCAGTACGCCTCCAACAGGTAGTCTGTCCTCTGTACATAATGATATAAACTAAGGTAATGAACTGGTAAATTAATTGGAATATGCTTATTAAGAATTACTGTAAGACCCCTCCACACATAGACATACAAACCTAGACACGTGCACAAAGATGTGCAGCCACCCCCTTGACCTACCCCAGCCATTCTACATTAAGACATGAAAAAAAATCATTACATCAAATCAAAATTTCAAGTGCAATCAGATAAAAAAGGGAATATCCGGTCTTTTAAGGGTATTTTTAAGTTCCGCCCAAAAATTTCAACATGTTAGATGTCCCTGCAACTCTGTGACTATACGCTTTCTTTTTTTGGCAGCCAGTCGTCAAAAAATGAAACAAAAACAAAAGGAAAGAGCTAAAAACTGCATGGATGGGCCTCTTTTTTTTAAGCACATTCTCTCTTTTGTTTCAAAGTACCCGTTTCTTTTGAGAAAAAGTGCCCTTCTCAGTAACAAAGTGCAATCAAAACCTGCCGCTTTTCCATTAAGGTGCAAAGGACTGAAACATTGGGCACAGCACCGTAGCAGTTGCTAGGGGGGCAATAACTGATAACTGCTTCACAAACCGTATGTCCAATTTACTTATAAAAACACAATTTGCTTTTATCTCTGGATGCTAAGGACTTCCTGTGCATTCTCCTAATAAGGGCACATTCACACACAACCATTTTTACTACATACAAAATCCATCAATAGGCTCTGTCACCTCCTTTCTTCAAGTGGGCCCAATTCAAGAAAGGAGACTGGACAAAACTGTGCAACCACGATGTCAGATTTTGGAGGAAAGCATGTTGGGACGTGTCCACAAACCTGATGCTCCCAGCCCCTCAGAGTGAGTCATGTAGCTGGGACGTGTCCACAGGACAGTGCTGTACCCTCCCTGCCTTGCTCCCCCTTTAGCACACACAAAACCTTTAGCCAGAGGGAGACCATGCTCAACCTCTGCGTACAGGGTGGGGACCAAAAAAGAAATAAATATTTTTAAAAATAAAAATCACACCAATGAGCCACAAAATTAAAACCACCAGTCTAATATTGTATAGACCCCCTATATGTCCGCAAAACAGCTCTGACCACTGAGGCATGGACTCCTGAAGACCTCTGAAGGTGTACTGAGGTACGAAGGCGTTAACAGCAGATCCCTGAAGTCCTGTACGTTGCAAGGAGGGGTTGAACTAGTTTGTTCAGCTCATCGCACCATCCTACAGAAGCTAGAGAAGACTGAGATACACATGCACCTGCCTGTCCACATGAAGTAAAAAATGTGATTCATCAGACCAAGCCTCCTTGTTCCTCTGCTCCATAGTCAAGTTCTGATGCTCACATGCCCAATGCAGTGGTCAGGATGCTTTAAATCAAAGCCAGTATTAACGTTACAGCAACGTATGCAGTATCTCTTCTGTAAGATTGGACCAGACCAGCAGGTCTTCATTCTCTGTGGGCATCAGTGAACCTTGGTTGCCCTTGACCTCATTGCCAGTTCACCAGTCATTCTTCCCTGGACCATTTATTGGTAGATACTACCCACTGCATCTTAGGAACACCCCAGAAGACATACTTTTGTTCTGGAGATGTTTTGACCCAGTCTTTGAGTCCTCACAATTTGGCCCTTGTCAAAATTGCTCAGATCATTAGGCTTGTCCATTTCTTCTTGCTTGTAATACATCAACTTCAAGAAATGACCGTTCAGTTGCTGTCAAATATACCCACCCCTGACCGGTGTCATTATAACATTGTTAGTGGTTTCACCTGCCTGTGGTTTTGAATTTTGTGGCTAATCAGTAAATAACTATACACAGGCCAAAAAAGTTTGGGGACACTTATATGTTATTTTTTATTTCCTCAAAGCAATTTTGCAATTAAAAATGCAACCAGTTGTTTACTACTATTTTTTGTTGATTTAGACTGCTCTTTTAACTATTTGCAGTTTAAAATTATTGTCATTTATTATAGTTTTTTTAATGCAGAGCTCAAATCTGTGAGCTTTAAAAATCTCAGGGTTATTGTCACAAATATTCACAGAACAAATGTTGTTTTCTTCTTAAGAAACATGTTAACATTTAAAATGTTACAGTACTGCAAACCAATAAAGAAAGAAAAATAATAATTTGTATTAAACCGCAAAAAAAGCAAGTTTCCCCAAACTTGACTGGCAGTGTACATTTAATCTCATTGTGAATAAAAAATAAATGTGTCGTTATTTTAAAGAGTTCAAAAAGCCCACCCCCAACCCTAAGCACCAATATCTACCCTCCCTGCCATCCAGTTCCAGCAGTGCGCTTATATGACCTCCCATCTTGGACAAGTACGTATTTATTGCTCGTCTCATCGCCTAGGTCATCTCATGGATTTTGCGGTCCCTCGGGCAGAACGCTGGAATAAGCACTTCAAACCTCCCCTCCCTATCTTTAAATAGAACTCTCTCTCTCTCTGTGTTGGATATCTTTAGTAAAGCTGTGCAAATGCATAAAAGGTGCTTGTCTCTACCTCTCCTGTCCCTGCATGAAGAGAAAACATTCTCGGCCTTGGTGCACCAGCTGTTCACAAAACAGTGGTCCTGTCTCTCCTTGCTTGCTGGCAAACCCCTGCACAAAAACACACACACACAACCTCATGAATCATGGCTCACACTCTGGGCGGGAACTTGGGTGTTCTGTCAAGTGCTGAGTTTAGGACAAAAAAAAACCTTAGAAACAAATCAAACAAAAATTGGGTTTCTCAGTTAAATGCTCTCAACATTCCCCATTACAAACTTTACCCAGGGAGCAACCTGGAGTGAAGCTGAAAGAAGATAGAACTCTATCCATCTATAATATATCTCTTATAAAGGGACCGATATCATTATCTCCTAATATATACACACATGTATACAATGTAAAGTGTCAAGTACCCAAAAACAGTCAATGCAAAGAAAAACATCATCAACCAAAAATGCAGACCAATAAAAAAAGAAGAAAAAAAACAAAGAGAAATGCTAAATAAAGGAAGAGCAGGCTTGCGAGAGGATTCAACACGGTTTTGCTCGGTGGCAAACTGATGACGGTAGTGCTTAAAAAAAACAAAACACAGAATCTCCTGCCCTCTCTTTTCTTCCCACTGCCTAAAATGAACGAGTCCCCCATAGTGGATTCGACTCAAAAAGTTTACCTTTCAAAAAGATAGAACCATTGATTTTTTTTATAGAGAAAGTAACACTTAAAATCAAACCCCTGTCTGATTCTTTCTGGAACATTTAGAAAGAAGGTGCTGCATTAGAATTGCATAATATTGCCATATTGGTCTGAGACAATATAACTTTTGCTTTATGGTGTATGTACATGTTTTTCCACTGCATTAGAAAAAAGATGAATGTGTTGCTCCCACATCTCTGATCACTTCTTCGTTCACCTGTTGCATTAGCAGCAGCAGTAGTCAGCTCGGTGACCGACACCTCACGTTCATTTTAAGACAAAGGCCCTATGGAATGCAACCCAGAGACATGGAACCTGTTTCAACTGCATAGTAGCTCCACTTTGTCGTATGCATATGGTTAAGCTATTACACAAAAAATAATTAAAGGAAAAAAACAAAAAGAACAAGTAAAGAAAAAAAAACGACCCAGAAAGATGGAGACAGCACAGGTGAGTGATTTGAAGTGCTCTTCACTCTTTCAACAGGCCAGTAACTTGTGGCTTTACGTCTCTACGTTGAATGTTAAAGAAAAAAAATTAGAGAGAGAAATGAAAACGAAAAAATTAGATTTTTGTGACACCCTGATTTGGTTTTTAAAAGAGGAGCATGTAGTTGTTTTTTTCTTGTTTGCTTTCGTTTTTCGCATTTTTCACTTTTCCTCTTCTTTCCGTGCGACGAACCCGACCCAGCAGTGTCCGATTTTATGTCATGGCAAAATCCCTTTGCCTCACACTTCCGTCCTCTCTGCCTTCTCCGTCTGGACTGTGCATGCGGCTCTGTGGCGCGTCCTCTGGGACGGGTGTTCCCCCGCCCCCCTCAGAGCGTCGCCGCACCCTGGCAGAGCGCTGCCCTGGGACAGGAGGCTCCAGAGGCCCTTCCAGCAGCTCGTGCTCCCGTATGCGGGGTTTGCGGCCTCGTCGTGACGGGATCCCGTTACAGCCGTCCTTCTTCAGGTGGCGATGCAGGTGGTCAGAGCGCACAAACGTCTTAAAGCAGCTGGAGCACTGGTAGGGGCGCAGGCCCGTGTGCACACGCATGTGGTTTTTCAGGTCATAGTTGTGGGCGAAGGCGGCCCCACACTGTGTGCACAGGTAAGGCTTCTCTCCTGTATGTTTGCGCATGTGAACCTTGAGCTTGTCCTGTCTGGAAAAAGACAAAAAGAATAAATACATTTCATGGTAAAATAATAATATAAATAAAGTTAATCACAAACCACATGAGCAAGTCTATAAGACATTATTTAACTTTGATATATATATATATATATATATATATATATACTTATCACAATCATTGCCATCAGAAAATGCTTTTTTGAGCATATTGTGGAGATAACCAGCACTTAAAGAACACTAACTGCATAGTCAATTACACAGAGAGCATTTTAAGTCATGCTTAATTAAATTTAGTGCAGAATGGGATGTGAAATATGAAATCCCATTTCATTTTGTTTGTTGAAACTTTTCAGAATTTTCTGAATAAATAAATATTCTGACATATAAATGGAAAATAAATCGCAAGCTATATTGTTCATATTGTCTACCACTAGTTTGCACAGTGCAACTTAGCAAAGTTTAAGCTTCCATTACTTGTTAACTACATGTGTAAAACTAAAGGAGCAAACTTTGAATACCAAATCTTGGGTTTTAATGTACAATCCAGAGATAAGGATGCTCCATTCTACCATAAGATAACAATTTAATGTAATCTAAATACTCCCACAACCCTAAATCACAGTATAGCAAGGTGATCGGTAATAGTATAACACCCAACATTCTCAAAAAAAAGCTTCCTTCATTCTGACCATTTTCAAATAAACAGTATTTCGTATTGCTTTTCTCTTATGATTAATGTGTTCCCTTGTGTGTGGGAAGAAAGCTGCAATGGAAAGCTTCAAATCCATCATAGTTATAATGTATAATGCCAAGCAGTAAGATATCATGCTTTTATTAAATAATCCATAAGCCTATAACCTCCAGAATCCAGCTTCCTTCAAAGGAAGTAGGTTTGATTATCTTGCAACATTTGTTTGCTCCCAGAAGGAACTCGGTCATCTGGGGACAAGGGCCATAAAGCTCAAATCTTTATCTCTATAATTTCTCTGTGAGTCAATGAGGCACTGGAGGGCTCAATGTTCACCATGGAGCTCCAGTGGGCTTAGAGGCTCCCAAAGGAGTGTGACAAGGGGTGATGCTTTATCAGGGTAGTAAAGCAGAGATTTACAGTGAATGATGGCAATCAGCTACAGCACTTCACCTGCTTGCATGAAATCTTTTGAGTTTAAGCAGACCAGAAGAAGATTATTTCCCCCAAGTACGGCTACATCAAAGCCACAAGTGGAATCAAAACTGGGCACTCAGCTGACTCAGAAACTGAGATAAAAAAAAATCAAGACAAGCATTGTATTGAGAAACATGTTTTGAGGAATGTTGGTCAACCGTCTCAGGTACCCTCATTTATCCTGCTAAGACGCAACAAAAAATATTCTGAACCAGGTTTGTGAACCTTAAAAGCTTCCGTTAAATACAAATGGAGTTAAATGTCTAGGCAAGTTTTTTGCAACAGTTCAGACGTTCACAAAAATGAAATCAAAGCCGTCTTGCAAGAATAAGGGAGCTATGTTGTGATATAAAGTGCAAGGTCTTGTGCTGGTAGATGTCTGCACGCATTCACCCCTGTGTCCCTCCCCCACTGCCTGTGACCAGGGCAGAGTACAGCTACATAAACTGCGGTAGTTGGCCAGCCCGGAACTGTGTAGGCTTACTACACACACACACACACACACACACACACACACACACACACACACACACACACACACACACACACACACACAC
>JBBIGC010000039.1:10202914-10216640 GCA_037576955.1 Lepidarchus adonis
ACCCCCACCCCCACCCCACCTTACCCCAGGCTTGCTCTGCCAATGTGGTGAACAGTTATTGGGATTTTTCGGGGACGATCCAACTCTATAAGCCGAGTATCAACTGCTGGGATATATTTTTGAGAGGCTTGCAGAAAGTAAAACCATTACTGTCAGTAGACATGTACCTGTGCACTCATACAGCTGATACGCTGCAAAATGCTTTGCTTTATACAGTGTGCAGTGTGCATTCACTTAACTGCCATGTGCAATCATGCAGACATGACACAGTTGTTATACGGACTTGTCTGAAAAATGTAAACAATTTCACCTAGAGATGACTTCAAGCATGGCGCTAGCTTCTGTGAAAAAAGTGTGAAGAGTATTTAAATGTTTCTGGGAAAGTTCTTAGAACGTTACTTCTCACCTCGAGTGACGCTGAAGCGAATGCAGCGGAGTACAGCACACTCACCAAATCAGATCATCCATTATATCGACTGTAAACCAACACCTCAAAATGAAACGTCTTAGTCAAGAACATACCACGCATTCCAGGAATACACACTCTTATGACATAAACCAAAACAACCACAGGACTTTAGTAGAGTTAAGCACGTCACTGGAGGCATTTGTGCTTTTTATTAGGATGTTTATTATCTTTTAACCCAATTACCTCCGTGTAGCCTGCACTAGTAACCATTTACAGAGTTTACTGATGAGATCAAAACACAAGCAGAGGAATGCTTCAATTGAGCCCTGTCATAGAGAGGATTATTTGCACCCATGTGAGCAAACACACTCCATATCAGCTCCAACACCTAGTGCAGCATGGCTAAAGGATGTGCAGTGGCATACCCAGACCTGTGTGTCCACTGCTTTTGTGTGCGTTAGTATGGGTGTGATTAGTGGCGGTAGCTCCGAAGGAGGGAGGGGGGGATTCACTACACACAGGTCGGCAGAGTTCAAGGTCAGGGCCGAGAGGATATTAGCGGATAATCGGAAACGCTATGGAGAGGGGGGTGTCTAGTTCCAAGAAGAACAGGATTTTGAGCAAGGCCTTGCACATGAGTCACTCCTGCCAGCAGCGGTTAGAGTCTGATTGGTTGTGTGGAGCTCAAGCAGGAAGTAGGCGAACAACTGATAAAACTGGAGTTGTGGGGTTGGGCTGTTTCACTGGAGATATGTCAGGAGTCTGCCAAAAATCCAAGCTAGTGTTCACAATGCCCCGTCAAAAGGTAGTGGGCGAGGCTCATAAAAAAGAACATACATGACCCGAAAATCTACTTTGCCTCAACCTGTTTCAGGTGCTTTACCCAGACTTACAAAACCAGAGCCTAACCCCATACAACCCTGTGTCTTCCCCCTATTGAACAGTAAAACTTCTACTTATGTCATATGGGTTCATAAAAGTCGGAGAACAACAAACACGCTTTGATTTTATGGTAAAAAATTCAAAAGATAATCAGTCAGTAGGAACTGCAAAACTGTTGAAAGAGGTACAGTAAAAGATCATCTGAATGAGTAATGGTGTGTTTACAATCCTCCCCAACCAGTCGTGGCTTTATCTGGAGGTTAGACCTAAGTGTGAAAATGTCAGACGCCCCCTCATAGCTTGACCAAAGTTTTCCAGGCCCGCTTCCCTCCATCTGGCAGCGAGCTGGCCACAACTTCTGCAAGTCTTTCTGGACACTGCAGCCAAGCTTACAGGAAACCAGTGAAGAGAGACCAAACAACACAAACCCCTCCTCAAAAACATCATAACGGCTTTAAAACAGGCGCTGTCAGCCTTGGCCCAAGCGTACCCATGTCTTTCATGCATTAGGTCTCAAAGCCCCCACCCCCAAAAAAAGTTCATTAGTAGGATTCCAGTTTTATTCATTTTCAATTCGTTTATTGAATCAGGTATTTTAAAATAGGGAAAACACTAAAACGTACAAGGCAAGGCTAAACTTCTGGATGTAGATGCATCATATGAGCCAGGTCAGGCCTATGTAATCTGAAAACAGATGTTGTCTACAGATGCTCCATCACTGAAAACTAAGGACCGGCGGTGATTGGTGTGTTGTAGTAGCTTAGTAGGCCATTGCCAAGATCTCCTACAAAAAGTGAGAACGAAAGAACTATGCAGTTTCCTCTTCCTGGAGCACCCTCCATTTGCATATTTTAGTGTTTTCTCTAAATTGATACACCCATTGAGGCTCAAGAGGGGCTTGTTATTTAGCCAACGAGGTTGTTCAGCAAAATATGCAAGGCATATACTCCAGGACCACTGTACTAACATTATCAGTGCCCTTGTGCCCACGTCTCTCTCCTTCTCTGTTGCAGAGGCCCAGCAGAGTGGACGGAAGATGACTTCCTGCGTGACTCTGATGATGGTGTAACAGAACCCGCTCTGTTATCAGATGACCAGCTCTCCCAGAAACTGCACTGCACTCGTCCACCACCGGGGCCCACCACAGCTTCCACTTCCTCCTTTCCGCCTCTGCTGAGGAGGCGAAAAAAAAAGAGAAAGAAAACGCACCTCCCACCCTCTGCCGCTGTGTCATCCACATATCTCTCAATGATCATGCAAAGGTAAGTGTGTCAAAGACTCTCCTCCGCTCAGCCGAGGCCCAGCTCCATAACCGGGAACGGGGGCAGGCAACAGAATAACCTTACAGCAATTGGATTCCACGTTACTGTAAAGGAAACTAAGAAGTAGGCCTTACTCAACGTGTGGACAGAGTCTCTGCAGATAAGGACAAGTGGAAGAAGGGCCTTTAAAGAGTGCAATGAGAGCATAATGAGATGAGTTCTCTGATTACCGATAGGGAGGTTCACTCCCTGCAGCCCATCTTCTAGCATCATGGTCTTTAATTTGATCACTTCAAAAATGCTTCACAACAACTCATCTCGCATGCTGTCCTTGAATAAAACAGAAAAACACGCAGAAGACACACTGCCTGCTAGAATGCTTACAAGGCTGAGCCTTTGCTCAAACATTCAGCTTTTTTTACGCATAGTTAAAAGTAAAATTCCTCTGAAAACCCTCCGTAATACTGTAACTCCAAAAATACACATGAACCCACATAGAATCACAAGCTTTCTGAACATAAGATAATAAGATAACACAATTTTACAAGTTCAGAAAGCAGTATTTGAAGATACACACAGAAAACAGTATTGCAATTATTACATCATCATATACTATCATAAGGATCCAAGAGATAATAATAAGCTGTGTTAAAGCTCTCTCAGGGCTCAAATGACTTGGTACAGCATTCTAAGAAAAGTGTTAAGTCTACACGAGTGACGAGCAGTTGAGCATTAGTGTGAGTGAAGAGACAATTCATAAAAACTACTCAATGAAATTATGTGCAGGCAAAACAAATATCAATTGAAATGTTATTTATGTCTGGATTTCTGGACATGATCATTTATCTTCCCAAATCACAAAATTTTCAGTGGAAACTACCCCCAGGTGTATTTTATTGCCACATTAATGTTTGATTAATGGGTGGTGCTCTTAATGTTCACACACACACCTCCTAACATTCCTACCCGGCCCAGGTGCTGTGACCCAAATTGACCCCATGGTGTGATTTACTCATATACAAAGTACATGCACTTCAAGTGGGCACAGATATGTGTGTCATTCACACTGTAAGACACAATAAAGAGTGGCCTCACCCCTGACAAGACAAGGAGCCTTTTCTGTGTATTGTTCAGACACTGGGCGTCATCAGTGAATAAAAATACCCCTTGCGCCCTCCCTGTACCCGCACCAGAGAAAACGAGTCGAGCAAGTATGGGTTGGAAATTATCTGCATACATCCTTGAATAAAAACAAAAAATTCAGAGAAAGAGAGTTTCCTGTAATGGCTTCATGAACAGGACACTGATGCAGACTGCTGATCTTACTCAAGTCATGAGACGTTACCAGAAGACCCTCAGTGAGAAACAGTGAGGGGGATGTGCATCGAGACTGAGCTATAAAAAGTATGAGGAAGGAGTTAGAGGCACACTAGCCACATCTGCCAATGCAAAGACTAAAAGCCTTAGCAGCGCAGGGCTTCAGACATTTCAATTTGCGACATTGCCACATAAATAAATGTAACTTTTCAGTCCTGTAGTGGGAACGTGTTTCATCATATGTGCCCGATGTGGCAACCTAGAAGACCATGAATATTATATAATAGAGTCTAACTTTCAGACTTGTTCCTAACTTCATCATCAAAGTGCTAAGAAAACATTTACCACTTTCAATGGGTCACGTTCTAATGCGAATACGACACAAAATATAAAAGTAACTCCTTTGAAAGTTAAAGCGTGCAGCACATAACCTCTTTGGGCCATACCTTAGCACAGCAAGGCCTCCGTTTCCCATCTCTACTCCATCTGCAACTGGGTCAAGCTCTCCCAGCTCAGTCAAGCTAGTCCCTCTCTCCCCTCCTTAAAGATCACTAGTCCTCTCTCCTCCTGTCTTCTTCACTTTGGGCAGCAGAGAGAGTGAGAGTGCAGTTAAGAAGCGCTTACCAGCCAGACAGAAACGTGTCTCTTTCCTCTGGCCAGTCTCAGAATTATCCTGCCTGCCTGCCTGCCTCCGTGTCTGGGCAGGACCCTGCTTTAGAGCAACTGCAGACAGGAAACTTCCTAGTGGCCCTTGTTACATAGGCAAGCCCTTGCCTGATCCCACACAGGCAGACACCTACTAACCCCCCCTCCCCTCTCTCTCATCCCCCACCCCTCTATTTTCAGCCCACTGCTCTGGCTTCACTTCCCCCTCTGCGATTGGCCTGACAGCTACTCACTCACCACACCTCCCCACTGGGATAGGCTGCCGGCTGTTCCCTTTCCTGTATGGCCAAGGGCAAGGCACTCTGGGATATGGATTTCTTTGGAGCTACTTCACCTGGTTCTAGGCCATGGCTGTGGAACTACAAGTCCCAAGCTGTCCACTCTCGCCACCCCCACACCTCAGAGTCTGCTTCAACGTAAGCACTTGGAGCTGAATTATACACTACAGTGTGTTGCTAGCAGGATGCCAGGTATTAAAAGTACAGACCAGCCATCAAGCGAGGGCCAGGCGCAGAGCAGGACAACAAAATGTGCAGCTTTCCAGGACAAAAACAAACACCACAGTACTGACGCATGACAAGTCAGCCTTAATAATATAAGATAATGAGGAAGAATAAAAACTCTGGCACTCTTGACCTAAATAAGACTTTTTAACCACTGTGAAATATTCCGACACAGAAGGGAAGGGGCGGCAAATAATAATCCAGAGCCGAAAGCTCTGACACAAGTAATCCATCACAGCTGATTCCCTGTGTAATGACAACGAAACAAAAAGTAAAGCCTGTCACATGCCACTTCTACCTTGTCCCACAGCATTATATTTGGTTCCTCCTTCCTCTCACACTGTCCCACTCCTCCTCTCTCAACCACCTTCCGACATTCCCACCTAAACTAAGAGCTAATACCTAAAAGAATGGAAATAAAGTTCAGCAAAGAGATGGCAATATATTCAAGGTAAGTAAAATGAGTTAACTCTGCAGGAAAACAGCAGCTCAAGTCAGCAGATGCCCCCACAAGCCCCTTTGCTCTTTCTGTCCCCCCTCCCTCATTCCTTTCTCTTCTCCCGGTAGTCGACAGGCCCTGGACAGACATGCGGGGGGGGGGAGGACTATTGGGGGTGTGTAGGGGGGTGTAAACTCACCTGCGATGGCCGTGGTGCTGTTTGTTGTGGCTTCTCTCTTCCCTCTCCTCCTCTCCTCCTCTCTGGAGCTCTCCTGCTCTCTCCCTCTCTCTCTTTAGCTGTCCCTGCTTCTCAAAGCCCCGTATGCGCTAAACAGGCAGCAGCAGATCAACTCAATTCCCTTCCTGGTTTCTGGAGGGCAAAGAGGTCCCTCCCTTTCTGTCTCTCTCTCTCTCTCTCTCTCTCGCTCTCTCCCTCTCTCGCTCTTAAAGAAACAGCATTCCTCCCTCGCCAGTCTCCTCCACACCTCTCTGGGGAATACAGCAAAAATGATATTACCTTGAGACAGTGGCAACAACTATTTTGTCAGAACAGCAGGTGACAGAGCACAGAGAGGTGGCCAGTAAAATCCAAATGCCCTGTCAAAAAAAGTTGTCAGCCAAGCAGGACATTTACAGTGAAGGTTTGCTAAAATACTATGATCGTAAGGTGTCCTTTTCTTACAGAAGTGGCTGTGCTCTACAGTCACACCCACCCATTCCATAGCTTGAGGTCATGGAGTCCCACCCCAGAAACAAGCCTTGGCACATTCCAAAACACTCAGGGTCTGCCAGCAACACCCCCACCATGAACACACCGCTTTCTCTCTTACAAAGCTCACAACGTGGAGTCTCTCAAGGGTCTCTAAACCTTCAAGTGTAACTTTGGTACCAACTAATCATTTAACAGATTTTAACACGTCATTGTTGTACCCAATGAACAAAATGAAATTTGGTTCTCTCTTCAAATTACACGTCAATCTCCTCCCGCTACATCATACTAACAGCATGAAAGGCCATCTACTCTGAGCCATCACCATGACCCTCAATTTCAATTAAGCCATCATGTTTGACATCATGGGATGAGACCCCAAAACCACCAAATATGATGCATACAGAAAAGTAGTAAGTACTTGAATGTACACACACACAACAGTATTACAATTATTACATCACCATATACTATCATAAGGATCCAAGAGATAATAATAAACAAAAATAAACCACCCCCAATTTCCCTATATAGCAGCTTTAAGTCTATGTTTTGTATTTACAGTACAGTTAGTACTTTTAGTATTTTAAGTGTGGGGTTTTGCTGACTTTTTTTTCAGCATTTCTTTTCACTATCCAATACGTTTGAATAAAATGGCTTGGAGAAGGAGTCAGAAAAAGTGATGGGGTAGTCAAATGCTAAATTTGAAAGGATATTTGTCAATCTTAAACAGTTTTCATTAATCATTCAGTATTACACTCTACATTAAGCATTCTCCCTGTTTTCATTACATTCATTAACTTCAGTCGGTACAGATGAAATCAGTGACATGAACACAAAATTGTCCTCCTGGGTATGAAACATATTATCCTAAAACTTTTAACATCCACAAATAATTTGTGGGGCTTCTTAGGGTACAATGTGGTTTTGAAAAAAGTTACAGAAAAAAGAAAAGAAAAACTCCAAACAAGATGGTACATGATAAGCTTTCTAACCCAAATCTTCAATAAAAGCCAACCGACCCACATGTTATAAAACACTTCAAAATAAGCATAGAATGTTTGAGAATTACTCATAAATCATAAAAAATGATAACCCAAGACATTAAGTATAAACATTCATTCACAAATAAGTTTTATTCTTGTATTAGAACCGTATTCAACACATTTCATAAGATAATAAAATGACTCTTCCCATTTTCTCTACACCAAAAAAAGAAACAACAAAAAAGAAGGCTATTTCTTTAAGACTGCAAAACAGTACCACCAGTACTGTACATATAGTTTATTTTTATTTTTTTTTACACATACGTGTGGCAATGCATTCATTTGGTCGGAGATGAATGCCATTGTGTGGTAGCAATAAAGATCCAACGTTACTGGGTTTGAGGTCTCAAAAGCATCAGAATCTTAAGATCATCTTTACTTTAACCAAGACCGTTTGCTCTACTGCTTTTGTATGATCTTGCAGTGATGCTTTGGAGCAACCCAACCCATGAACATTGAAGGAGAAAAAAGGACAGGCAGCCTAGCGCCATCACCACCCAACGACCCAGAGCCAATCAGTGGGCTTCTGCACTCCTACTGCACAGGAGCCATCCCCTAACTGTGCATTGATATTCCCGCCTGTAGCTGTGTTTCTGTACATTTTCTTGCATAGTACATGTCACCTTTAAAAGAACTTGTTCTGTACCATGCAAGTTCTTTATTCATCCATATTAAACAGAGCCTGTTTAGCATGTACACTTTGTATGCATTCCAATGCAAAAGTCTGGGAAACATTAGCTGTAATGTGAAACACGATCCTTGTTTCAGCACACATTTTAGGGTTTTTTTGTGTAGTCACATTAAACATCATACTAAAGCACAACTTCCCCAAAATATACCATGGTAACAAATGTTTCAGTGTCGACATAAAGCAAGGAGGTTTAGATTACAAACAACTTAAACACAGCCATGAATAAAACATTGTGATTTTGGGAATAAAAAAAGAAAAAGAAACATTATTGGCTGCACATTATCATGCCTATTAGCTTTTGAACTAAATAAGCTACAATTCTCACAGCAGACTGAAGAACCAGCTCTTTCTTAAGCTGAGCGCACATTCTGCTTGTAAGGGGAAAGGTCATCGGAGTGAGCAGATCTTTAGTTCATCCGAATGACATTGATTATTATTTAAATAAAGTTTATGTTTATCTTCTGTGGAAATATGCATTAACAGGCTTGATTTTAACTCCCTTTAGAAGCACAGATTGATGGCAAATGGTGTCGGAAGCTAAAATCGTGTAAAGTGCCAAAATGGGCAAACTTACAACATAACCAATGCATGTGTTGCCAAATATGTTGGCTGTAAGGTTTTGCTTTAGCTGAAGAGCTGTACTCACATATAAAGGAGTAGGCAGTTCGACTTTGTGTTTATGGACAGCTCTGTAAGTGTGCACCGTAGCCCTCTTTGGTTTGCAACAATCAGACACAAACTAAAGCAGAACTAGCATTCATGTTCTGAAACAGAATATTTGACCAGAATGTTGTTTTTTTTTTACGCAGCGCAAATATTACATAATCACTACGTAGTGCTTAAATAACAGTGCATTATATGATTTTTATGAATACACTTAAATTATAGTGAACATATGCAATATATATTATATTCCCATGTGATTTATGCCATACCTGAAACGTTCCTGAATAACTCTGCTTTAAAACTTTATATGTCCTGTTGAAGCGAAGCAGAAAAGTGTCTGAACCTAAACTCGTTCGAATGGACATGTGTGCAAATGACAAAAACTACCTCTCATAAGCCAGTACCTGCGGACAGCAAGGCAGCAACAAGAGTGTAAGCAAAGAAGAGCAGAGTGTGACCGAATCAGGCTTAACGAGCTGAAGCAAGAAGAAAAAAATTGAAAGAGAGGAAAGGAGAGGACAGGATAGGACAGGACAGGATAGGGGAGGACAGGAGGAGAGAGGTTTATGGTGTGAGCAGCCTGACTGCAGGGTTGCGTTCACTCAGAGCTGCGAGTGGGAGTGCTGGGCTGGTTCAGGCCCATGGTTCTGCACAACCAGCCGGCGAAGTCCACCTCTTCCACCTCCGCACGCTTGATAAATGTGTGGTACTGCAAAAAAGCAAAATAAGAGAAAGGTTTAAGAAAACCTGCAAATCTATAGCCGACAAATAATTATTACAGTATTTCCCCAACGATAGGCCGCCTCATTCTAAAACGTTTTAAAAATCTAAGATAAACTACCCACCTCATGTTAGTCGCAGCGTTACTGAATTTACAGATCTTACTTGACCCCTGGAGGCTTTTACAGCTCTATACCTGTAGTACACTATAACGTAGTTGAGCATAAAAAATTAAACTGATCAAATTTGGAATGTACCTATATCATGCCACAACATAAGAACTACACTGCAAAATTTAAGCTCCAGGTAATCAGTAATATCCAAGACGAATGCATCAGACATCAACCACAGCAAAGCAGCACAGGTCACAATTGACAACGTTAACAGGCCTAATTTAAAGAATTTGACGAAAGGTAAGCCTAATAATTTCTGCATTTCAGTGATGCTAATTTTATACTGAAGAATTTACATGTAGATGGATGACTGACATCACTGTACTATAGTTCCCCGACCCTACACTCATTTAAACTAAAACTAAAAACTTATCTTTTCCCAGCCAACAATAAACCTTTGATCTTTTTATTTCTGTTAAATTGAGCTTTTCCAAGTTGTATTATACACTAGGATGTATAATACATGTATTATATAATTATATATATATTATATAATACAATGTAGCAGAGGCTAAATGCGCCATTAAAGTGAGAGAACATGGTGACTACCTTTGCTTTGCATTGTATTTCGAACAGTTTGTTGCTGCAGTAAATGGTACATTTAATTTCAACAAATAATTTGGGGATGTCGTCTTTTTGTGCACCAAATTATACTTTTAGGAAATGTGTTTTCATGTTTTTAGAGAGTCTGACCCATTTAAGCAAACCACATTCAATACTAGGCTTGCAAAATCAATGTATAAGCCATAGCCTATAGTTAGGGAAATACAGTACAGGTTTGAGGAATATATTAAAGCAATTGTTTGGGCTCAAATAAAACGTACAATTTTCCCTTCATCCCAAGTTTCCTTTAATCTCCAAGCTATTTCTAAAATAAGATTTAAAGAAAGACCATAGACACCATTACCTCTTCGCATAGGTAAATCATCACAATTGTATCAAGTTCTTCAGAAAACTCAAATAGCTTGTGTGTTTTGAGGTTCAAAGATTTTTGCAGCTACTATTTTAATATTGCTTTTCCTTTTCATACTTCTGTCCATTTTATACATAACACTATATGCAAATGGACTTTTGCCCAAACCACTGCTATAAGAATAAATCTCAAATTTATACTCAATCACGTATTAGTATGTCTGCAGAAAAATTGGTTTTGAAAATGAAAAGGCAATTTTTCTATTAATGCATCCTGATCTACAATCAACAAAAAAGAAATGAGACAACAAGCACCATCAACATCTTCAGGTCAGCTCTGTCAGCAGGGTTCTTGATGAGGCTGTAAAATAACAAACAAAGTCAAACTCGAAATCCCTTGGGTGGCGAGAAATGTGACCTCAAACTTAAATCCTTTTAATCATTTTAAAAATAGACGACACACAATAGCTGCACTGGGCTTTTTCATTCAAGTGTAAGATTTCATGCCAATGTGTTAGATTATAACAATGTAAGAAGGAAAGGAAAATACTTGTGAGTCTAAGGACTAGCCACCTTGCGCAACATCCATCCATGGAAAACTGCAGGCATGCAAGGCAGGGCCTGTGACGCGAATCAAAACTCACCATTTTGTTACAAAGTCCTGGAAATCTGAGGTGAATACACCATGTGGCAGCTTAGGTGGGGGCTGTGGAAAATGGAGGGAGAAGGAGAAAAAGGAAAAGAGGTGAGATCGAGGAGCACAGCACAAAAAAAATCCTGAAAAAACACATAAGGAACAAAGTTGTGTACTAAGCATTTTCTCTGACCTCATTGACAATGTAGTCCAGTAGCTCAAATATAGCCATGGCCGGCCTGCTGTCCATTCCATGTCCTTTGGGAAAAAGCATTTCACATGAGTCAACTAAAATGGCTCATATTTCATGGCTATAGTCTCTATAGCATTCTCCAAGGTAGAAAATCCCTGTGGAGAATACTATAGATAGCAATATTGGCATTTTACCTTGATTTAAAACAGTTGTCATCATTACTACTGTCATGTGTCATAGACAATGCAGCCACCACAAAAGTTTTCATATACTGCTTATGGCCGTGCTTACTAATGCTACACAGGGTCGATATGTGGAGGACAGGTGGGTGACAATAAATAAATAAAATGATAAAAAAAACAGTATATTTTTCAGATGTTTCAAACGTTGCTACAGACAAAATAAAGAACCAGTAGTGCCACATTTAAAACTTTTGTCAAAACTGTAACTTTCATTTAATAATCTGCATAATGCACATCAATAAATTCATTAACACTGTACTACTGTACTTATGCTCTTTTCCTAAATAAACATGCAGCTGGCCAGTGATCTCTGACGATATCCACAAAATGTTGCACAACTTACTCATCAATCATATTTAAAAATGCTCAGAAAAGTGAACGGATACAACCTAACGTATTAATAATGATGAATGTCATCATAGTACAAAAATGAAAGTAAACCAAAATGTAATACATTACATAACTAAATAGAGCTGAACAATATGTGGAAAATATGTATCTGGAATTTTCTTAATTTTTTTAATCAAGCAGCATCATTACATGCATGAGATCTCTGCAACATCTGGACATAGCTAGCGACCGTTTAATGCCCCTGCACCTCCTGAAGCTCCATTGTTCCACTGAAGGAATAAAAAGCACCCAGACCATTATGGTGACCCTGTCACTCTGGCGCATAGAAAACATCTCAGGTGGGATCTGTTTGTCATGCCGATAATGTTGGAAACCATCAGGACCATTTAAGGTTTTTCGTCAGAGAATTTCTTCCACATTTCGATGTCTCATGTTTGGTGCTTTCTTGCAAAGTACAAACGGCTGCATTCAAGAAAACATTTTTTGTTTTTGAAGCCTTTCAGTCTCAGATGCCTGATGGTTATGGGGCTGCAGTCAGCACCAGTAACGGCCTTAATTTGGGTCGAGGATCATCCAGTGTGTTGATGGACAGTCAATTGGATCCTCCAACTCAGTGGTGATTAAATATTTTGGGGGTCTTCCACTTGACTTTTTTGTTCCATAATCCTCAGGATCATTTAAGAAATTCCCACCTCAGCAGCGATGGCACTGAGAGACCTGCTTATGGAGTTCAACAACCCAACCACGTTCAAAAAGAAGTATTTTTTTTCTTTGCCATCAGAACATCATGATAGTGTGAACCTGACAGAAAATGGCAATGAATCTACATTTTTGCACAGATTTGGTCTTTTAAAGGCATATGGTCCTAAGATTTTAATCAGCTGTGAAACAGTTTCAGATTAAGTGTCAATAAATTGATGCTCAAAAAATGTTTCTCACTCCCATTTCTTCTTGTTGCATGTTGAACCTCTACTTGGAACCTTGTTAAGATCCAACCATGCAACATATGATTTTTTGCCATTTTCAAGAGGTCTGTTACTGCTTGTTTGGCCACCCCTTGATAAATAACAGATTTTGTTGATTCTGTAATTTAAAAGATTTTAACACGGTCTCTCTAGGACATGAAAAAAATACACAATATTTTCAGCAAACATTGATGCATAGTTATTTTTTATGCCATAAATTGAACAAAAATAAAAACATTATGGCGGCACCTTGCATAAGCTTGAACACCCTAAGAGTTCCAAAGCCTCCAATTGTTTTTAAGAGGTCTGACGCATGGCAACAGCTGTCATTAGTAAATGTCAGCTGGTGACAATTTCAAAACTTTACAAATACTCTGACTCTTCAAACCTTGTACACACACTCAACAACGACGAGTTCCTCTAAGCAGCTGTGTAAGTTATTGATGCCCACAATGCAGGAGAAGCATACAAGAAGACAACAAAGCATTGTCAGCTTGCAGTTTCCACAGTGAGAAATGTAATTACATGATGGCAGGTCAGGGGAACTGAGGTGGTCAAGATGAGATTTGGAAGAAAACTCTTAATCAATCAATATCCCACAATGACAGTAAAGACTCTGCAGGAAAAGTGCACCGTTCCATTGTCCTTCATGGAAGAGTCACCAGAAGAAAACCTTACCTGCATCCCCATCATAAAACCCAATGTCAGAAGTATGCAATAGGTGCATTTTGGAAAACCTTACCTGCATCCCCATCATAAAACCCAATGTCAGAAGTATGCAATAGGTGCATTTTGGAAACAAGTGCTGTGGACTGATGAAGTTAAAATATAACTCTTTAGCCATAAACAGTAAAGGCATGTTTGGAGGAAAAAAAGGAGCAGCATTTCATGAAAAGAACACCTTGCCAACCATTAAGCATGAGGGTGGATCTATCATGCTTTGGGG
>JBBIGC010000039.1:10223138-10265390 GCA_037576955.1 Lepidarchus adonis
TTCGACTATCGGTCGACTATAGAAAGATTTGAAAATTCTGATTCGACTATGAAAATTCATAGTCGGGGACAGCCCTACAAAATAGTATTGAAAATGTCCAACATTGTACCAAAATATTCACCCTTCACTCTCTTCCTAGTACAGCGAGTGCCTCATGTTACTGTTATTCATGGACATGACTAGCAACGATCAAAATTAGGCATCTGAGTGCTTACTGGCAGAATAAAATGAGCAAGGAGGTGTCAGGACTTCTATGCACAGACCTATGTGTAATATATATCTTTAGTGGTAATATATACACATTGGACATGCCAGAACATTAAAACCACCAGCTTTATATTGAGTTGGTTTCCCTTATGCTGCCAAAATAGCCCTGAAGGTGGTGCACAGTGTGTTCTCAGACCTTTCTATCACAGCCAGCATATACTTTAAATATATAATAATAGATTCTAACCACAGCACACGTGAAACACTCCACAGGACCTGGCATTTGGAGATCCCTGACTATCACAATAATTCTGTAATGCTGCTTTGTGACGTCAGTAATTGACTTGACAAGAAGGCCCTTGTCAAAGTGGCTCATCCTTACACACATTTTTTCTTGTTTCCAGCACATCAACTTGAACAATTAACATAAAGATATAATCATAATTGAAACCTGGAAATGTGTGTATTGTTACACCTTTGTAATTATAACATCTACTCACCTTTCTTGCCATGACTAGTCTTGAGGGTTTGTGGCGGACTTTATGGACCACTCCTCCATTGCCTGCACCCAGTTCACAGATGGGGTCGAAGTCATCATCTTTGAGCTCACCCACCTGCGCTTTCTGGGTGAGGAAGGCTTCAAGACGCTTCCTCTGCTGTTCGTCCAGGTCAAGCTCCCCCAGCTTCTTCTGCAAGGCCTCCAGGTTAGCTCTGGTGAGGAAAAAACCAACACGTTCTTACACATCTGTGCTTAAAGCAAGCCTGGAGACTGCCAGCGTGATTAAGACTCACTCTGATGCAGCGTCAGTGTTGCTGGTCGGTTGTCCCTCTCCGGTGGGCGTTATGTTCAGTGGCACGGGTCTTCTCTTCGGTGCCATGACTGAATACCGTGAGTAAGGAAGAAAGGAAGGTGGCAACTGAAGTTTTCGAGCGAAATAAAACAACTGTTGACTGTTAAAAAATGTTCAAAAACGATATGCTGCTTAGCCAAACGCTGAATATTATGAAATGCTAGAAGACTTCAGTCATGTCTCCTGGACGTTAGCAAGTCACACAGCCTGGCCAGTAAGTACCGTTAACGAGAAGAAGACCACAGAAAAAGAAACACTAGTCCCAGTGAGCATTTGCCGGTCTGAAACCTCGCAAAATGCGCTTTAGTGTGAAGAAGGTGGGCAGGGTCGTGCTAAAAAACGCATCGCTGCAGACGTTCATGTGAATGTTTAGCTTGTTTAGCTTCTGCCTGTCTGCGCACCCAGCTCGGGCCTCCGTCCTTTCCTTCAGCCAGGGGTACCTGCAGCATAAAACGGTTCCCTCTCGATGCACGGCCTTTCTGAGGTTCCCCTCAAATAATCTTTTTTAAAAGGTACAGTTTTCTAGTGTGAAAATCCGTTACAGGAAGCAACTCAGCGACCAGAGAGGAAGCCTTCTGTAGCCTCGCGAGATTTCAGTCATCGCGAGAACACGGGCTTTTGGGTAGCAGGTCGAGTCAGCGTTTCATCCAGTAGTTTTAGAGTAGCAGTCGTTTTCAACAAGTGGACATTTTATTATTACTAGTGAAATTAAAAATTCCTACCACTGACCAGTTGTTACTTGTGCAAATTCGGGGGTTTTTTGGTGGCAAAAGTGTTTTTTTAATCCTTTTAAAATAGCCCAGGGCATTAAAAATATTACATATAATTATATTTTATGCTACAAATTATATATAATATATAAAATCTGTCAGTTAAAACATGAAATAGCTTTTAGTCGTTTTTAACATTCTTCTTATTGTTGTTGTTGTTGTTGTTGTTGCTGTTGTTATTCAGGAATATAAGCACTTCTGGGCATCCAACAAAATGTGTCTATGTGCTTATCACTTAGATTTGTGCAATATTTGTGTTACGTGTACTATGTTTACAATTTTCACTTTTCCCTGTGTTCAGTTTCAAATTCCATTTGTCCACTTTTCCAGACATCCTGAACTGTGTCAAACATGCTGTAGTAAAATTCTGTTATGTTTTATACAGACAGTGCTTCACTTGTACATACTCTACCTTTCTTCCCTCCACTGCATATTTTAGGCCAGTTTTTTAATTTAGCAACCAAACTTTCAATTATACCAATTATTTCATTCACCTGCATGGTTTAAATGCAGCCAAGTCTAAACATCAAGTCCATTTTATACCATGATTAGAAGTGTTTGAGGAACAAATAGCAAAATAGTATGATTTAAGCCCCAAATTATCCTCCTTAATTATCCTTAAACACATTCTAGACACAATTAAACACATAAATAAAATATTTTCTTGCATATAAAGAAGTTAATTTTGTGTAGATTTCATAGAAAAATCATATTTATAGCGAATATTATAATAGCACAGCCTATGCTTATATTTACGGCACTGTATGTGTTACACTAGCCTAGCCTATACCTATACCTGTACTGTATTTATATTTTCAGTAGATTAGCCTTTTCTCATACTATCCACACACAGACACTATGATATGCCTGGGAAATCCATAAAAAAATAAGATATCTGTGAATAGCCAGGGTTGCAAAAAGTGAATTGTGAAATAGCAGGGGACTACTGTACCTCACTGGTGCCTGGGTTGGCACTTGAACCTGTGACCCTCTGATAACAATAGCAAGGTCCTAGGCCAGCACTACCCAGGAGAGTTTTCATACAAACTTTGTAGACTTATTTGTTATACAATGTCCTACAAATTTTGGAGAAAATATAAGCCTTTTTTTTCTTACATTCATTTATTAAACCTCATATCTGGATTGTCAAGTAAAACAGACATGAGCAGCAAAAATTGTAGTTGGAACTTTTTCGGCCCCCTGGATAAAGTACTTACAAAAGTACAAGAAGATACTGATACACTACAGAATATGGTACATATATGGAAACATTAACTAATCTCCAACCTAATAACTAATAACCAACTAATCTTTTCATCTACATATGGTGTAGCTATGTTATGTAGCTCGCACAGTCTAACGCGCAAACTCACTAAAGTCACGTGACTCTGGTCACGTGACGCACAATAGCCAACGAAGTAGGACTGTTTGGGGTCAAAGGTGCAACAGTTCTCCATCAATTACGGTACATTTATTAGCTGTATCTAAGTCAAGTAATTCAACTTGATGCAAGAGAGACAGTGACAGAAAAAATATGCTAAATCAAAAGTCATGATCTGTACTGATACATAAATGTAGAAATACTATGCCCTACATTTGTCATGTATTATTCGCAGTAATAATCGTATTATTCCGATTTCCCCATTCCGCTTACAACACGTGTTTGTTTTATGTATGCTACCAAAAACAAACATGATTAGAACAGACTTCTTTTTATGTCTTAGCATTATTAATAGACACATTTCTGTACAGTTATCATTGTTCATGAGCTTTAATCTGAAAGTCTACGCTGTATTGTACCGTAAATTCTGTAAAATCGATCAATTAATTAATTCATAAAAATAAATTAATAAATAAAATTACCCTCCACCTAAGCACTGTTGAGTTCTTGAAAATCAGTAATGAGAAACAGTAACTAGTTACTTAGTTACTTCTTTTAAAAGTATTTAAATTATATGAATTCAAATAGTTTGAACCAAACTGTTTCTTTTGGAGGAATAATCAAACATAATTTCTGGTCATTGACTGTGCTATTTAAATATCAGTAACTGTGATTATTTAGTTTAAAATGGTAATTACGTACAATACTCATTAGTTGTGGAAATACAGTTACTTCCTAAGGTCCTAAGGCCCATAATGTTTTTAGTGACATATGGACAGACCTTCCTGTAAACTGTAAGCATGATATGTTAAGTGCTAAGCACAGACAAACATTATGGAAATTTGGAAATAAATAAATATAAAATGTTCTTGTCAGATTTCTTGAATGCCTGTGTCCAAGTGATCATAATCTATATGGCAACACAGAATCTTGAACCAATTAACTGGTTCTGTAGCTTCACTACTTTCAGAACAAAGTGTTTTTGCACATTTGTCCCTGTAGCCTATATCATGCAGTGTCTACTAGCGGTCCATAAGCAGGAATGGCTGGGCAGTTTTGCAGGTTTGTGCCCCCAACATGTATTTTAGATATTTTTATTTTGGTAAACCCCTCTGCCAAATTAATGGCATGAAACTGTGAACTGGGTAAGTGCAGTAATACTATATCGAATGCTGCTGAGCCAAAATGTTGCAGCATAATATAGGACTCATTGTGCTAAATGGCCAGTTATCTTTAGCTTTCAATGAGCCCTTCATTTGACTGATGTTATATTAATTGGCAAATGTTGTTTTCTTGCCAATTTAGCCTATCAAAGAGCAAATAATATTATTTATTGCCATTTAAACTAGGAAACACGTTAGTGTGTTTTATGTAGTCATTAATCCAACACAGCGTGAGCATAATAATTTAAAAATCTTGGTGTAAAAAAATGTAATCAGCCATAAAAAGTCATGACTGTGTATCCATTGTGTTTTCTCACTAAATCAAACTTTAGTTTTTTGATGAACTTTAGATTTTTGTTGAAAGTTGCCCTTAAACTAAATGATTTAAGAGTTTTTAATGCATAATTCCTTGGTTAATTAACAGATCATAAGTGCAGAGAGACTACTGATCCTTTTGCCACACTATAGATCAGGGCCTAACCCTGTTACAAATTAATTTCATCACAACTGACATATTAAGCGGTTACAAAAGGCCTTGAATAACTGGATCAGGTGGGTTAGATGTGGGCTGGAACTAAACCTTGCAGGGCTGTAGATCCTCAGAAGCAGGTTAGGTCAGCAATCAATGTTTTGAAATTCCAGTACTGCACTCCACCTGCGAATCTGAGTCATGTTATTTGCTAACAATCACCTTGTTTTATATGGGAAGAAGGTAAGCCAGCAGAGGCAGTCTGATACTCTGGGCAATGTTCTGCTGGGAAACTTTGGAACCTGGAATTCATGTGGACATGTGTTTACACATACCAGCTACATAAACTACAATACACAGCAGAAGCTTTTTTATGTCCACAGATCTAATTTTAACTGAGCACCAAAAATAGCCTGATACATGGAGGTCCAACCTGACATCTTACTGGACTCAAAACAGTGGCCACCAAACCCATGCATCCATCTCACCAATGAACTTTTGCAGAGGTCCTTGATTAGCTGGAGTGGTAAGGGGAAGGGGGAAGCATGTTAGATGCAAGCTGGAGTTAAACACAGCAGTAAAGTAGATCTCAAGTAGAAGGGAGGGTGATAATGGCTGCCCTAGAAGTGGGCAGGATGGGCATTGGCCACTTAAATGATTTCAGCTGATCTTGCTTTAGGTAGTCTGGTATTTACAGTTAATTAAAAAGTTAATTAGAATTAATTAAAAAGATTATGCAAAGAGGAATGATCTAAAGTCTTTGTCTCTGTATTCTCCAACCTTAAGAAATGTTATAGGACAAGATTAAGTCCTTTCTTGTTGGCAAAAAGGGGTTATATGTAATATTAATAGCAGGGGTACCAATAATTTAAATGTAAAAAATAAATTCTTAATGTGGGAATTTCCCCCAATGAATAAATGTACTTCCTTTAAAGGTTGGATTGTCCACTCCAAAACTATGATGATCCTTAATTGGGGATATCTAGAACTGGACTTTCTGGCAACCATGGAGTTAAAGGATCTGATGATGCAGTCTTGGTGCCTGATACCACAGTGCACCTTGAGAAGTCTTGGAGTTAATGCCTCAACTAGTCAGAGCTTTTTTTGCAGCACAAAGAAAACCAACAAAACTGGTAGATTTTACTGGCTGCTCACTGTGAGTAAATACACTTTGGGTGTAAAATTCCTATACAATGTAAATCTGGGACTGTTCAGGCAAGTTTGATCACATATCATAAACCAAGTGTGACATCTAGTGGCAAGATTAACGAACTCATCCCACTTTCTCCATCAGCTGTAAACTAGTTAAAACATTTGAAAAACACTTGAAAAGACAAATACTACTTTTTAAAATCAGTTTAATTAATTGCACACATAAATGACATGTTAGAGTATGATTTCCTTAACGATTTTACAATTTGCTTTCCATTCACACAGGGACAACTGAACACTCAGTCCCTATAGCCAAGTCCATTGTTGGGGATCTGCTGATTTATATAGTTCTTGTGAAAGAAATGACAATTTAGTTCCATAAGTCCACCCACTGGAGCAACTGGAGGCAATTCAGAATTTGATAAAATATTATTTATTTTTTTTATTGGCTTTTAATATGAACATATAAAAAGACACAACAAACAGAACATTTACAACAAGGATTGCAAGCCACTGCCCATGCTATCTTAAGCACTGTAAGAAGAAGGGATGTCACCATTGAAAGTTCTCCTTTAGTCCCAAAGTACCACTTCACCTCAAAGCCCAGAATTCAACCTCACAGATGCTAAACCTCCTCACTGCTGACCGGCGGTGTTTTGGTGTGGTCAATCACCATAGCCAAGCCCATTCCACTGCATACAAATTAACTTGCAACTACCTGCTCCTTCTATTAAAACAAAAACAAAAAAGCACATAAGCTTAAAATGGAAATCTATTCAAGAGGGACATACATTTCAGCTGCAAAAACAACGACCACACAAATGTGGTCCAATTTATGGGCACAAACAACTGAGGTTCATGAAGAGAAATATGCCCAAATGGGCTCTCGGTTCTCTGATAAAAATGTCAAGTATTGTGAAGACAATACATGGAAGACCATACAGACTTGCACACAGATCAAATTAAATTTATTTGATGTTCCTCATGTATTTTTTCTATTCACAAATGGGATAAAGTACTGTGTCAAGTCAGATTTCAGGGGAAAATAAAAAGGATGCAGTGGTTTCTCTGAAGTATAGAAAATTTTTCACAACATATCGAAAAGAATGTTTTAAACCTGCTAATTATTTTGCCGCCGAGAGGCAAATCAAGCTACCGCTGTATATTATGCTCCATCAGGGATTGCAAAATCAAAATGACAAGTTATGAGAATGAAGCAGGACTGACGACTTACACTGGAGCCCTTTTCAATGGGTCGATGACATGCATCAAATATCAGAGTGCTGTTTAAGGTCAGTTGCATTAGTACTGGCTGAGTACAACTGATCCCAGATCAGGTGAAGATTGAAATCCAACCAGGAGCAGACATTTTGAGAGTAGGATCAAGGCAAAGAAGCGCTTGATGTTATTCTCTCATATACACTAACAATATGATTAGCCTGAAACTACTGTGGATTATATTGATTTCAGCAAGTGGCTGCAAGAGGACACAGCCAAAATTCCCCCATCATAATCAAATCCAGCCAAAAAGCCTGAACCACATTTCAGTTTTCTTCCACTAAAGAAAAAAAAGCCTTCAAATATTACTGCACTCTTCTCAAATGCTTCATATGTACACATAATACCAGAGGCTATTTAAAGACAATTCAATCAATAAATTAAAAAAAAACAAAAAAAAAGTATGATCACCGACTCCACAGCAAATGTACCAATTGAAAAATTTTGCTGTTTGGGGAGTGAGAAAACAACAACCAACGACATCCAATAGCATTTCGAGTCACACAACTGTCAACCTCCCCCCCCCCCCCCAATCAACTGCAACAACCTGAAAAAGAAATCGCCAAGTCAGATGCTCCCCCTTTCCAATACCAAAAATTAACGCTCGACTATTATTCTGCAACATTGCAGCCACTTCAACGAATGAACCATCCTCACATGGCTGTTTAACTTCTAGGCATCATCTGGGCTGCTTAATTCCATTTTCTACTCCAGTCTCTGACCGGGCTTTTTTCCTTAAACCAGCTCCAATTAATCCAAGTTATCATTCCATTTCATAGTCTGCAAAAGCAAAAGTCTAAAAGACCTGCAATCAACCATATCAAGTCTTAATATATGATGAATACCTCATACTGTACAAAATTTACCTGCTGAAACATCCATTTCAAAAGAAGGACTAACTGAAGTACTCACAGTTCTAAGTGTTGACTAAGGATGAGAAAGCTCTCCACATAGTGCCAATTATACAGTAATGTTGAGAAAACCTGATAAGAAATGCATTGTTTATGACTATGATCAGGGATGTATTGGTGAGACAGGGGCACCACAAGAAATGCAGTGAACAACTTTTTCCTCCAGTGTTACTATGCATAAAATAACACGCAAAAAAATAAAATCAGGTTGTCAATTCAAGCGGTGGTCAAGTTTGCCTTTAGACTGAGGTAGGTTGTCAATTTCTAGGGGGGAAAGCAAAAATGGGCAGTGACAAAAATATATAAAAGAGGGTTGTTCCTAATCTGACTAAACCATGCATTTATTATTTCATGACAATTATTTTGGTTTCTTGATCATTGCTATTCTACAATATCAAAGCCCAAAGAAAATGCCTCCATATGAATTGTGGGTGGTAATGTTAGAATTTCTACTTCAATTAGCAATAAAAAAAAAAAGAAAGAAAAAAAAGAAAATCTAAACTGAGCATGTGCATTTTGCCTCTGAATGTGTCACTACTGTTTCTGACCTTTTGATATTGCCGACATTTGGAGTAGAGCAGCATATTTCTAAGCATTTCCTCAAACAACGCAACTATGTTGAAAGCTAAAATGCCTTCAATGACGATGAGGCTAAGTTGTTAGGACTGAAAGCACAAACGCATAGAGGGAGACAGAAAGAGAAATTAACGAGCGTGGTTGTAACTCCTCCATAGTCATTTAAAGGGAGAATACAGTATTCAGATGCTGAGTAGAAGAGTGAGAGGATGGCTTTAGTGGGCATCTGTGGATTTCCTGTGGTGTCATGGCGATGCCCATCTGCTCCAGAGGTCAACAGCTTAAGTTTTGTGCATGTGTTCATGTGTCTGCATGTACATTTTTGGGGGAGTAGGGGAACGGTTTTAAGAGAGGTAACAATAGGGGGAAAGGGGACTTTTCTGAAATTCCACGGCTCAGATCCAGCCCGCCCCCTGTCCCTCTCAGTCTGTATATCCAGCCTGTCTCAGTATGCAGTGACCAAGTCTTTGTCATAATCGTATCGACCCCTTTTGGGCGCTGGGCTGTCCTGGCTGTCCTCTGTGTCCTCACTATCCCCAGCACCCCCTCCCCCCTCCTCGTCTGAAGAGTCGTCCAGAGTAAGGTCCACCACTGCCCCGCTGCTCATGGAGGCACTGCCCCCACCTGTGGCTGCTGACTGCCCTCCCGACGCAGACTTTCCTGACTGGCTTGTGCTGCTGTGCGCTGGAGAATGGCCATTTGCCTCAGGAACACCTGGGAGGAAACAAAGTGGATAAAATAAAGTTTGACTAACGGTGAATAATTTAAATAATAATAATGAATAAAAGTTTGTTGCATATGTGGAGAAAAAGTACATCCCATTGAATTGTTTTTCAATATATTTGAAACAAGCAAACATTTCACATTGCACAGATAAAATGTGCCTTTAATAAAAAGTGATCAAATTGACATTTTAGTGAAGGCCAAAAGAAAAATCTGATGTTAAAAGTATGATGCAACATAACATTGTCTTTTTTGTAAAGACAAAAAAAAAAAAAAAGTCATGTGGCCTAAACAATATGCACAATACGGTGTATGTATGTATGTACGTACACCAAACACCTTTTCAACAGGAATTGCTATAATCCTGTTTTAGGAACAAAAATAAAATAAAAAAATCTTACATATATCCACAACTGGATACTCTGGTGTGTGACTGTTTTCCCGCTCCCTCTCCTTTTCCTTGTCATCCCTGATAGGTCTCCATGAACCATCAGTCAAATACTCAATCTCCTCCACATCCTCGGTCTCCTTCAAGATCTCCGAGAGTAATCTAGACCAAATAAATAAATGGAAAATTAGGGATACTAATATACTAGTATACTACAATCATAGAGCTATCTATTGTGACTGATGGGGCTTTCGTAGTCAAGTGACATTAAAGTTCCATTAATTTAAAGCAAATTAAATTTACATACATCACATTATCTCTACATTACATATATATTGAATACGTTAAAATACTTTCATACTAATGCAGCCAGTGACGCACCCTTGTGGTGACATAGCAAAAGCAACCATTGGCCTAAACTTACCCATCAATAGTGAGCAATTCAAAGGGAGCAGGTTTGTCACACACAGGACAGGTCCATGTGGGCTTTTTCTCATTCATTTGTAAGAAGAAGACTGCATCAAAACATTGCAGGTGGGCACAAGTGAGTGCCCGACATGGCACACCCAGGCGCATCTTTACCAGCTAAAGAGAAACAAAAAGGTACATAGTTTTATTTAAATTCAGTGAATTAAAATGGGTTTACTGAATGGTCACATTGAAAATAAGGGGATTTTTTGACAATCTGTTCCTTTAGCTGAGCCAGGTAACCCAAAAAAATTACACATTTGACCAAGAGCATGCAGTGTTGGAATATAATGTAATATATATTTATAAACAAACTAAATTTGTATGGAACAAACAAGCAGACATACCGGGCAGATCAGAGACACTCGCAGTCCTGTAGTGGCAATCTCACTCTCGGGATCAAAACGCAACTTGTCCTGAACTGAAAAGGTGTACAGTTCAACACACTCAACTATTGCTCCCCCCACCCCCCCACCCCCCCAAAGCCATGGGGCAAAAAATAAAAAAAAAGAATCACAAAAGAACCAGAGAATGCAAGAATGTAATGAACATTTTGTATTTACAGGTAAAAGTATCACATATTGCTTTAGCTACTTACTGCGTTCACGACATCGCTCAGCACTCTCCACTGAGCAGTGCTTAAGTTGGTTGAAAAGTTCTGCAGATGTGAAGACCCTCACCAAATACACAGCTACAGAGTATCGCTGCAAATAAACACAACATGGGATTAAATTTCACCACCTGGCACATTGGTTTTTACCTTGGCTTTCTTTAACTTTGCTGGACCTTAATGCAGACAGCAGTAAAAAAAAAAATTTAAGCTACATATTAGATTTAAAATATAAAATTAGTTATGGTATAAAGTCAGCATGTTGTACACCTAAAAGCACTCCGTGTTTGTTGGTACACAAGGAAGATTTGCAAGATCCTACAAAAAGCATAGTGGGCAGCATGGCTTCTATTGTAATACAAAAGTGAATTATCCAATTAATCGAACACCAGTCAATATATTTATTTACATAAGTCATCACATATAGCGCCAGCATTAAAGACCATCTTCATTGAGTGTGCTACAGTCTCTTCAAAAGAAAATGAGTACCAACTATGCATCAAATAGTTCTAGAACAACTGAAACCTATTGAAGACAAGTTTAAGTGCTTAAGATCAGACCTGGCTTAAGGTGTTGCCAGGTTCAGTTGGGCAGTCATGGTTCACTACTTTAATCAGCAAGAACGCTGAAGGCACCTGTCCAATATAGTGAAGGTCCCCCTCCTGTTGCTAAGAGCGGCTCTGATCCGTTGAGGCCTGGACTCTGTAAGCCTTCTGAAGGTGTGCGGTGATATCTGGCACCAAAACGTTAGCAGCAGATCCTTTAAGTCCTGTAAACTTCGAGGTGGAGCCTCCATGTATCGGATTAGTCCAGCACATCTCACAGATGCTCGATTGGATTGTGATGTGGGGAGGCAAAGTCAACACCTTGAACTCTGTTTGTGTGACATTATCCTACAGAAAGAGGCCACTGCCATGTTTAAATTGGTGGTATGCGTTAAAACATCTTGGAGCCAATGTTTGTACAGCAGAACACTTCACAAAGCAAAACACTGCCTACGCTTGCCTTCTTCTGATGGTGACTCCTGTTGCTCCCACTTCTTCAGTTAAGTGAAGCACATGCACCCAACTGTCCACATGAATCATCTGCCTTAACCACCTTATTCCATTGATCCATAGTCCAGTTCCGATACTCACATGCAATGTAGGTGCTTTCGATGGTGGAGTGGGGTCAACATGGGCTCATTGACTTATCCGCAGCTATGCAGCCCCTGACACAGCAAGCTGTGATGCACCGTGTGTCCACTGGCTAGCCTTCTCTCCGCATGAATGAGCCTTTTTGGGCAGTGCTGGCCTAGTGGTTAGGACCTTGTCTCTGGGATCAAAAAGCTGCAGGTTCCTAAGTTCAGCCCAGGCGCCATCAAGGTACCCTTGAGCAAGGCACTGTCCTTCCGCCACTGGGTCCCCAGGTGCTGTTGATAGCTCCCCCCGCTGCTCCATGTGTGCACGTGTGAAGACACATTGTCACTTTTACCTTGTGTGAACATGGTGCTTTCTTGGACCATTTTGACCAATACATCTCTCAAGACCTGCCATTTGTAGATTATTTGACCAAGTTGTCTCGCCGTCACCATTCAGACTTCATCAGGGTCAGATTCTTATGTCTGTAATTCTTTCTGCTCCCCAAACAACTTCAAGAACATACGGTTCTCTTGCTGCCTAATAGTCGAAGCCATTGATAAGTGTCCCCATAATGATCTAATTAGTGTTATTCACTTTACCCCTCAGTAGTTTAAAAGTTGATCGTTAATTAAATAATTGAATACATGCTTTTTTACATGCTGGATTTTCTCCATTTCAAAAGGCAGTGTTAATAGCTGCCCCTTGTAGAGAAGCAGGTAAAAATGGCTCGATTGATTCACAGTGCAGAGTACGGAATCATCAGAAATTACGTAAAATGTTAATATCACATACAAAAAGAAAATGAAAAATAATTAAAGTAAGAATTGAATACAACCACTTATGTTTTCATCTTGTACAAACATGGATTACATTTTTAACACAGATGGACTGGTGCGGTTAAAATATTACTCTTCAGCTTCCTGACAATCTACCTTTCCGAAGTTGCCCCATGTGATGGTGACTCGGTTGGTGGCTGTGGAGAGATGAAGCCACGGAGTGATGTTTATTGGGCGACAGGGCCGACGAGGCTCTACCCCTGGTTTATTTGAAGGATAATAGCCCTAGAAACAACAAGTCACCAATTACAAAAAAATTCCATTAAAAAATAAAAAAATATGCTTCCATTCCGAATGTAGACTGCTTGGAAAAATGCAATGGCTGTCCTATACAAGCCTTCATATACACAATACTTGGCTGTAAAGACTCAGAAATATATTTATTGTTTTAAAGAGGTGTGCAAAGTTGGTCATGGAGGGCAAGTCCAGCACAGTTTGATAGTTTCCCTCTTCAAACACCATCACTAAACCTGGCAATTAACAGGAGAGTTGATCCAGGTGTGCTTGATAAGGGAAATTATCAAACCGTGCTGGACACCCCCGTTCTAAATAATTGTGTATAAGGTGAAGATCTTAAAGCATAGTCAATCCAGGACAGATTTTTTGCCACCCAAAAAAATGGCTGTTGTCATTGAACACAAACTCCAATTTAATATACTTACTGGAACATGACAATAAGACTGATTCACTTTAACAGCAATGTTGGGAGGGTACTGGTCTTCCTGAACACCAATGGAGTCTGTGTAACAGATTCTGCAAAAGACAAAGAACAAAGAGTTCTCATATAGATTAATCATTATTCATAATATAAAATAACACACAGATCAGCCAAGTGAGAGAATTAGTAAACCTTTACATTTAATCAGATCTTCAAGTTCATAAAATTAGATTCAGGTGTTCCAGATTCGATGCGGTTGATTAGAACCTTCTGGAACGGGTCTAATTTGAACACTATCTAGGGTCTGGTTTGAAATGTGTCACACTATTGAAGTATAAGGTGTCGTCATGCAAAAATCTAAAGAACTCTAAGGCCTTCAGAAAAACATTATGGATGCCTAAGAGTCTGGCAATGGGTTTAAATGCTAAAATGTTCTCTACATTATTTCAAATAAATCAAAAATGATTTCCAGAGCAAAAAGTTTGAAACAAAAAGAAATCTCCAAGACCCCTATAATGTCATAATAAGATTTGAAAAGGAGCTTGGAAAGCATGTTTTCTGGCCATGGTAACAGCATGTGTGTGTGTAAAAGACAACTTTTCAGGAGAAGCCAACTGTTGATGGAATGGAATTACTTTGCAGCCTCAAGGTCTGGGCAGTTTACAGACATTAATTCAGCTAATAATTTTGCATCATATCAATGAGTGCTTATAGATATTAAAAATTATGTTGAAACAGAGGTGAAACTAAAGACAATGATCTCAAGTACACTAACAAACCTACCAAAGAATGGCTCAAAAAGGAAGCAGGGAAGATTTTTTAACCTAATCAATTGTTGGGGGGTATTTGAAAAGGAAAGCCAATGCAAGAAAACCCTCAAACATTCTGAACTGAAGGAACTTTGCATGGAAGAATGTTCAAGAATTTCAGCAACCCAATGTTAGACTGGTTGACTTTTATGCAAAAAACCTACAAAAGCTTATTTCTGTTAAAAAGGGCAATACTAGCTTCAAAGGCCAAATGTGCTCTTACATTCTCTAACATAAAATCTCTTGCTATTTTTGTTAAATAAATGAAATGGCTACTTGAACACAGCCACAAATAAAACATTTATCTATAGGCACCACATTAAAGAGAGTGACATGTTTGCTTGTTTGAATATGTTGAAAAAAATAATGCCATGCACTTATTTTTCTCCCCTCTTTCCTTTGGGCATCATTTGGCTCTGTGAACTATGTGCATATTTCATATTACAAAGGAAATACGAAAAACTATAACTTATTTACAGTATTTAAATCCATTCTACTTCGATAAGCTAATGTTTATACAAAACAATGTTCTTAACTTTACGTTAACTGTACAACTTCGTAATTACATTTTTATAATGCTTTTTGTATATTAGTGAGCATCTGTGCTCTTGTAACAGAAGACGAATACTCAACACCAAATTTAACACAACACACTATGACACTTACCTAAGGACCACCTGGACCGACTTGACCCCAGGGCGAATTTCACTGAGAACACAGTAGAAAGAAATCTCATTTTCCATTCAATTTCATCTGCTAGAAATTACCCAGTTTGTGTAAACACAATAAATGCTGCAAACAATAAATGTAATAAATGAGACCTACTAATTATTGTTTTTCTTTATTTATATATATCTCAATTCTTACAAATTCTCACCTGGAGTTTCGGATCTGATCCACTTGGTTCTGTGTTAATTCAAAAACACACTGACTATCCTGTAGCTTCTCACTGTTCTGGGCAACTGCAAAGCATGGCAAGATCGGACAGGGTCTAACGTCAGCTTTTTTTGACCTCTAATTGGCAACAAACACGTCAGCTACAGAAACTAGTGACACTTGTTGAAGAAACATGGCTTACTTAGCTCTGTAGGCGGCAACAATGTTTCTAAATTATGGTAGAAGGGCAAGGGCACTAGTTTAACTTCGGCTGCAGGTGGAGCGGCTAGCTTGGGCATGCCATTGAGGTAGTCTGTGCCCTGGGCTGTGCCTCGGGGGGTAGTGTTGAGAGTAGGGTAGGACACTGGTGGTACCCCCTCCGGGCGACGGGCAGCTAGCCATCCAGATGCCTTGGGAAAGCGCGTCTCGTAGAGCTGCCGGACATTCTTGAGCAGCTCTGGGCTGTATTCTGTCTGCACCAGTCTCAAGGCTCTTCCCACCAAGTCTTGCTTTAGCCCACTTTTACTGCGTCCCATCGAGGCCAGCAGCGTCTGCAGGTCAGACACCCGGAAACTCTTCACCATGTTCTGGCCACAGGAGAAACGGATGTGGAGAAAGGAAAAGTAAGTCAAATACAAGAACGCACACCAAACGAGAACATAAGAGAAGCCATGGGACCTCTTTAGCCTCAGTGAAGGAGTTCTGGAGAAACAAGTCCTTATTCACAATGTAAAGTTTACGTTCTTCTGTTTGCATAAACCATATCCATGCATGGTGGAAACTTACTTGAAAGCTGTTTATTTCAAGCAGTAATTCTTAAACTATATTTTTCTTTTTTTTTTTTCTTTCTTTCTTTCTTTTTTTTTTTTACTGTTTTGCCATCTTAGTCAACTGCAATGCCTCAAATGGTGCACTGACTGTTCGTGATCCAAACATGATTTAGGTACAAAAAAGCGTTTAGCATAAAGATGATCCTAATTCAGCAGTAAATAACAGCTGTAAAAAAACGAACAATATCACAGAGCTTTACAGGCCAATTGGTTTGTACAAGTCGAGTATAACATTTGCCCGCCAGTTTATACAGAAGTCAAGAATACTAAACCATCCAACCAATAATGGTACAGATCATGAAGTAAAATACACACATTTATACACAATAGCATTAATTATTCATACGTCATCATAAGTTCCCCAGTTTACAGAAGTCCATCATAAACACATGCACTGTACTTTGTACGTTAGCACTCGGCTACTGGAGCAGCATGTAGCGGTATTATGGAGGCTACTGCGAGTGCGGGAGGCGCCGGATGAGTGGAACACAACATTAATTTCTTCATTTCTTAGCTTTAATACTAGTTGTCACACCTCCAGTCTGACAGGTTAAAGCCGAGCCAATCGGGAGCTGCATCGATTTTGCAAAATGTCGACTTCAAGTTTGAGTTCTGTGTCAGAGAAGTGGAGCTTGTCTGGCTGTTTTGAACAGTCCCATCATTCATTTAACGTTAGCCGCTAGCATAGCTACAGCCTCAACTGCCAACGCAGTTTACACACAACTGGTGGGGATAAAACCACTGCCACGCGGTGTTCACCGCTTCTGTTGGGGCTGAAATCCAAATGGACCGGCCTCTCTCGTGTATCGGAAAAGGCTTTTGTTTTCCATAAAGAAAAAGAAACGCGCTCATCCACTCACCATCGCTTCCACCAGTTCGGCCGCCATCTTCACAAAGCAGCGAGAGTCCTGAAGCGAACGGCTGCAGCGCACCAATGAAAAGCACATACCGCGTTCAGAGACGGCTCTGCGCGTCCAATCAGCCGCGTTGACGTCAGAAAATAGGCGGTCACAGGCGTGGTTTCGCCCGTTTAAAGAGACAGGCCGCTAAAAACAAGAACACTTACAGCCAGGTTTTCTCGTCCACATAGGCCTTTGGTTGTGTTAAACCGTTCCGAGCACTGTCTGAATTCTATCGTTCGACCTGCCCGCTTTAATAGTCCGGAGTGAGGGCCAAAGCCCGGTATATTTTCAAGCCAGCTTCAACACAGCCATTGGGGATCCAGTGCGAAGTGGGAAGGAGCGCATGGCCCGGTTGAGTCCATTCCGTGCCTGAAAATCCATGTCGTGGGTTGTGGCGAGCCTTACATTGAGGAATAAACGCTTTGTTTAATTTCTGCCTAGTTATTTAGGATCTCCATACTTAGACAGTCTGACAGATTTTTATCAGTGTCAAATGTAGTAATCACAAAATGGGATTGGATTTTCATAATTAACCAGCGCATATACCGATGGTAAATAAAAAAGCCTCTAAGAATGGAAAAATCAATTTTGCTCATTCCCAACTGAACTCCATGCCGTGTTTTATTTGTTCAGCACAAGTGGTGGGGGATGGGAGGACAGAGAATGTTGAACATTGGGGTGAAAGAATAAGGGCTGTGGATTGTCACTACTAGTCTGATGAGAAAAGCTCTTCCACATTATTGTGCCTTATTTTGATATAGGAAATATATATTTGTATCAATTTATTGGCAACATGGCTACATTTATTCAAGATTGATGTGAAATGCTATTCTTTCAACTGGTAGGATGATGAAATTTTGATGCATTATGTTGGAAAGGGCACTGGATTCACTATTTTTTGTGTGTATTTGTGCTTTATATGGTGCTCATTGTTCATCAGCTCTTTCTGGGATAGTCTATGGGCACAGGATTGGCCCAAGCTGTGGCCTCGTGCTAACATATGGGGGAGCAGTTGCTCTGTTTTATGTATATGGTGCAGTCTCTAAGTAATTGAAAAATGGCACTTTACTCCAGCACACTGGGCTTGAAATGAGACTATGATTAGAGCATAGAAAGACACATTCTTGAGATCATTCAGGTCTTGCACATAATTTTAAATGAACATATGCAGTGTTAAAGGCTGTATGCAACTCTGAAGGTGCTCAGTCAGGGTTGCATTGTTGCTATTTTCCTTGTATTGAGGCTTTTTCTTGTTTCACTGACTGAAATGATGTTCAACTGAAAACATTATACTGTTGTTTAGTTTGCAATTCATCCAGCGGTTGCTATTTCAGCTTATTTTTTGTCATCTGCTTCTTCACATGTCTACCAGGATGTATTTGATATTGCATCAGTACATTTATTTTACCTAGAAACATTTACATTTCTAATTTTTCAGGCTCATGATGGCTCACTTTAAATGTATTCAGTCTTTGTTGGTCCTGATGTTCAGATCCAGATGTGCATTTGAGACCATGAAATGATGAAAGTATGTTGAAAACAGTTAAAGCACTCATAACAGGCTAAAAATAAACACAGTCAATCTGAAAAGGAATGTTTTTATTAAATTGTCTTCAGTCAGCGGTCAGTAACTTTTTAGATGCATTTACAATCTTATCAAACATATTTAATGTTAGTTATCATTACACACTTAATTAGGTCCAGAGATGAAATGTAAGAGAAGGAAAAACCAACCTCTTGTGGTCCCACAGAGGGTGAAAAAAAAAAGAAAAAGATCAAGTCTATTCTCACAATGTCTCAAACTCAAATGGCCACTCTGTAAACGTAGTGCTCCACATAAGAACACATTGAGATGTGATAGCTGGAACACTGGCTAAAGGAATGCATACTTCAACAGCAGGGCACTAAACTCAAGAACTGTGGTTCTCTGGATGCAGATCATAAGAATTTCACAGAACAAATGATGATTCTGCAGAAATGGATGTGACCATATCCACCTGCAGAACAGCAGAACCTCAGGCAACTAAAGACATCATTTTTTGCAGATGAGAATGCACTAGGAAAATTAAGGCGCATTTTCATTTTGAAGATCAGGCACAAAACAGCAGAGAGAAAAGGCATGAACTGTACTGGGCAGTAAAATTGGCAACGTAACATCATGCAACATTTTCAATTTATAAAAGGACTGGACAACTGCCAGTCACGTCAGTTTCTGATAAATGTAAGATACACTTTTAATTCATGTTAGTTTCTTTTAAAATCAGAATCATTTCCAGCAAAAGATCAAAAACTGGCTGCAATACAGGTAACGGGTGCTATACAGGTGTAGTGAATCACTGTGAAATAAATTTAGTGCTACTTCGCAGTGACAATTTATTTTCACATTCCAAATAAAATATTTTGAAAGCTGCCACAATTGGAGAGTGAGCAGTACCTTATCTACACGATTAGCTCATCCAGTGACATTTTTTACATTACTCCACAGGTGTCTGAGGTGCTATGGAGCCATTTCGGCGATGCTGTTTGTAAACAAAAGTACACTGGATTCCTACATGGGAGGTTTAGTCCCCTTGCTGTAGAAGTTTCACCACTTCACGGTTATGTCATTCATGTTGGAGGCATGATTTTTTGAGATGGCTGCTTGGAGCAGAGGAAAAGGAGCTCTCTAGCTCCATCTGGAGTCTTTAACAGTTCATCACCATGGTCCACTTTCTGGATAACTGGGAACAGCAGCAGGGTACTGGGGAAGACTTTGGCCACTCTCAGCGATGGTATTGAAGCCAGCTTCTCTCAGAGGGGCACTTTTCCATACCCCAGTGCTCCATTCCTCCTGGGCACGCTGAAAGCTGCCTCCACCACCACGGTAAAGTCGGTGAACCTGAAAAGAGAAAAATAAGTGTGCCATGTACTGCTTTAACTTATTACTCTGCAAGGTCATTACCTTACACCAAATTTGAAAGTTTCTTTTTAGCAGAGTATATATCATTACTAGTCAAAAATGTGCAAACAATATGTAGTACATTTCATATATTCTTAAAATGTGCTTTGAATCAGACTTACCTTAATAAGAACCAGTCCCATAAGCACTGTGACTATAGTGAACAGCACAGTTGAGAAGAGCATGACCACAGCTGAACCCACATTAGTGCCAAAAAACATCACTGTTGCTATCCAGCCACTAGACAGAGGAGTGACAAAAGTACACTGGGTCAGTCATTACCATGTCTGGCATCTTTCACCTACATTTACAATTCATTTGGCTGATGCTCTTTTCCAAAATTCCATTTAGTCATTAAATACAGAAGCCAAGTGCTACAACATGAACTAGAAGTGGTATATTACTATCTGGGAGTACTAAAAAGAGTCTAACACATTCCTCTTATTGAAGGGGGGGGCCTCCTCTTGCCCCACAAACGGACTGCCAGTACTATGCATTGCTCTCTCACAAGAATGGCAGGCCTTAGTCAAGGCTGCTCAGATAAGCAGCTGCATGCTGCAGGGTAAAAGTATTTTTTCTTAAAACAGGTGGCAAGTGAAATGATAGGGGAATCAACCCTCCTCTTTCTTCTCGCACACTGGATGTTTTGAATGACAATGTAAGACATGCCCAAATAAGGTTATACATACACCCACTGCTTCCTGGAAATTACTGTGAATCACTGCAGAATTCACAGCCCAAATAAGGCAAATAAGCCTGACTGACACTCTATAGAAAGTACTTCACAATAAAATAACAGAATATATGAACATACTCCAATGGGAGATGGCAGAATATAGTCCATAATCATTGGTAAATGAAGCATGATCAAGAAGCAGGTCTGAAGCAAACAGTCTCTGCTGTATACAATATGGCAAATCAATCAAAATATTTAGTTCTTCTATGGTTTGTAATACATATGTACAGTTTGCATACATATGTATGTGAACTACTAACTTCCTATGGGTAATGCATCATCTGCTTTCAAGTCTAAGAATCAGAATAATATTGTATAATGGCCTAAATATCATGACATTGTCGTTGCTGTGGCAATACCCACCAAAGTAGTGGCACATTGATGAACAAACCAATTGAAAATGGAGTACAATTGAGTACCATTCTTTGAAGTAATAAACCCAATTAAACTAATTATGCTTTATTTCTAAGCATGCAGTTAGCTTGTGTACATTCAGTACTGCCAATGTTCAGAATGCATTAAGACAAAAATAACAATCATATTTTCCACCCCAGTTCTTCTTGTTTTACTTACCATGCACCCCAACCAGATAATCCTAAGGTCTGAATAAAAGCCAGAACACACTGAAGGAAAAAAATGAAGAAGAATGCCATGAAGTTAAAAGAGCTGTCCGCCCTGTGGGAAAAGATAAAAAAAAATAAGGTTTAATTTTTATTAAACCTAATGTACAAGCATCAACGATCTTTCTTCCTGCTGGGGTGGTCTTACCGAAATGCTTTGTATAGGGGTCTGAACCAGCAGGTATAACTGCAGGGGCTGAACAGCAACAGCCACAGAAGAGAAAGGCCAAAGTTAACTGCATCACCACCTCCAGCCCACCACGCAATGCAAGACACCACGTTGACGCATAGCGTGATAGAGTACACTATGAATACAAAAATATTACATTTATAGAATTTAGCATGTGCTCTTATCAAGAATGATTTCCAGCAAGTGAGCCGGCTCCCCAGATAGCCAGTGGAAGTGAATTCCATCACAGAACATGGTCTCGATCAGTATACGTTATTATTTTACTGAAGGTGACAACTACTCAGGAATAGTTCAGTATAATTAGGCTCTACTCAGAAACTATGTAAATAAGTGGATTGTGTAAAATCTGAGTTACTTACAGATCCAAAGCTTGTAAACTCTTCGAACAAGCTGGCAATGAGGTTGTGGGATCTCATCGTCAATGTTTTGGTAGAAACATGGCTTAATGCGCAAAAATGCAGGCAGAGGTGGGAAGTTGTTTGCTCGCTCTGAAAACAAGGAAAACAAGTTAGAGATCTGATTTTCACAGCTGGGTTCATTTTTAATAATTTTGTACCTCTGCACTACAATTATAAATCATTTCTCCATGCAAAACTCACCTGTCATTGCAGTATCTGCAGTATCAGGTCTGCAACTTGCTAAAATATTTAAAAAAACATTAACATTAGCCACAGCATAGCAGAAATATATACAATTGTTCTATTCATTTGTCTTAATACACAAAAAACAAAATTGGCAGACATTGTAGTCAAACATTCAACGTATGACACAGGGCATTACATTGCAATGCACAGCATATTTATTGGAAAGAGTGTTTGCTGATTTCTTATTTTTTCCATGTTTGTCACAATTAAGCCTTTCAGATCATCAAACAAATTTAAATATTATTATCAAAGATGAAGTTAAGTGAAGGATTTTATTATTAAGGGAGAAAAAACCTACATGGCCCTGTATAAAAAAAGCGATTGTCCCCCTGTTAAGACATAACTTAACAGTGATTCATCACACCCGATATCTCTAGCCACACCCACACCCACACCTGATTACTGCCATACCTATTCTCAAACAAGAAATCACTTAAATAAAACCTGTCTGACAAAGTGATGTGACCAAAAGATCCTCAAAAGCTAGAAATCATGCCGAAATCAAAATAAATTTGGGAACAAATTTATTAAATACATATTAAAAATACATATTAAAAAATATGTCTCAAATTGGGAATATAATTGAGACATATTAGTCTGGGGAAAATAATGTTTTTAATTTTTTTATGAATGATAAACCACAGTGAGAGCCATTATCCACAAATGGTGAAAACATGGAACAGTGGTGAACCTTCCCAGGTGTGGTTGGCCCATTACACCTGGCGTAGAAGTAACAAAAAAAACGTACCAACAGTAAAATATGGTGGTGGTAGTGTGATGGTCTGTTTTGCTGCTTCAGGACCTGGAAGACTTGCTGTGATAAATGGAACCATGAATTCTGCTGTCTACCAAAAATTCCTGAATGTCCTGCCATCTGTTCGTGACCTCAAGCTAAAATGAACTTGGGTTCTGCAATAGAACTCACCAGCAAGTCCATCTCTGATTTGCTAAAAAAAACCAAAAACTGTGGAGTGACCTAGTCAAAGTCCTGACCTGAATCCTATTGAGGTGCTGGGGCATGACCTTAAAGAAGTGGTTCATGCTCGCAAACCTGAACGCTCTGTGGCTGAACTTAAAACAATTCTGCAAAGATTTGTATTCCTCCACAGCGCTGTAAAAGACTCATAGCAAGTTATTGCAAATGCTTGATTACAGTTGTTTCTGTTGGGTGGCCCAAACAGTTATTAGATTTAGGGGGCAATCACTTTGTCACAGTGGGCCATGTAGTTTTGGATTTGTTTTCTCACTTAATAATATAATCCTTCATTTAAACTGTATACTGCCTGTGAGGAAGTGGTGGCCTAGTGGTTAGGGCTTTACCCCTGAGATCAGAAGGTTGCAGGTTCAAGTCCCAGCCTGGGCACCACTGAGGTAAACCCTTGAGCAAGGTTCAAGGGTTTGTCAAGGGTCTGTTGACTGCTGCCCGCTGCTCCATGTGTGCACGTGTGATGGTTTGCGGTGCACTGTCTGCTGCGGTGTGTTCATAATGACATATCACTTTCACTTCACCAAGGGTGTAACAATTAATTGATCTGAACTGATGCATCCACCAAAACATTTCACAATCAAATGCAACAATCTGACACATGAAATTCGTTGAGTGTTCATTGCACAATTAATTTTACATTTTTATATTTTGCAAGTGGGAGCAAAGGGGTGTGAGATATTTCATACAGACTGCAGACCCCAGTATCAAATTGAATCACTGCAAATTTAAGGCAATAATACGATGTAGAATCGAATATAGAATTGAATAATGATTAAACTAATGCATTGGCCCTGAATGCTATAGACATGCATCAATTTCCCACTTAAAAAGAGCTTTTGTATTTTTTTGTAAGGACAGCCCTATGAAGCAAAAGCCTTATATAGTGTGAGGTACGTACAAGCAAAATGTGATAAAGATGTGACTCTGTTCAAGCTAGCTGAGTACTTGATAGGTGGTGCTTGTGGGAGGAAAGATTAAATGTTTAATTATATTTTTATTGCAATGACATAAGCAGAAAAATCAAAACAGACTTCAGAAGTGGTCAACCGTTTTTATGAGTGAAGAGAAGAAAAAAATAGGAATTTTGACTTTGAAATATGATCATGGTCCAAAATTTGCAATTGCCACTGACCAAGTGTGAGCAAAAATCTATGCTGGGAAAAAAAATAAATGAGGTCAGCTTCCATTGGTGGATTGCTGAAATAGGCCTGCTGTGACACATATTTCACAAATCACATAAGACAATGCTTCCCACTTCTTTGATTGACCCTCTCTGCCCACTGTCGCAGAGTGGTCACCGCTAAGACAGTCTATAAGTATGTTGTGGCATGGTGGAAGGACAGACTGTCACAGTGCCTCAGAAGTTAAGAGAATGGAGTGAGATCACGGTGTTATGAGAGTGCAGATAAAAGTCATGCCTGGGTTTGCACTGCTTCCTTGATTGTCTGTGCTTACTGCGCCTTTGCTGGGCTACACTCTTTAATACAAAAAACAATGATCTAATTTAATTGAGCACCAGTTCAAAAGATTACTTAAATCTAAGGATAGGTAGGTTGTGTATTATATGTACAACTGCCAGCAAATTAACAGTACTTTTGAGCATTTTGAGTATATGAAATGGACACGTTGTTGACTGTATATGTGTACGAGTTGTAAGATCAACTAACACTTAAAAAACAATTAAAAATAAAAATGTATATATAGTCCTGGCATTTAGCCCTATGAGCTCTGGGGTGGGCTCCAGCCGCCCTGCGACACTGACTAGAACAAGTGGCTAAAAGAGAGAGAAAGAAACAAATAATGAGAAAGAAAGAAAGAAAGAAAGAAAGAAAGAAAGAAAAAAAGAAAGAAAGAAAGAAAAAGAAAAGCAAAAAGGTATAAGTAAAGAACGAGAGAAGGAAGAAAAGAAGAAGGATAGGTAAAAAAAGGAAAAGAGAAAGAAGGAAAGAAAAAAGAAAGAAGCAAGAAAAAGGAAAAAAATAAAAAACAAGGGAAGAAATAAATGTGTAGGAGAAAAAGAAAGAAAGAAAGAAAGAAAGAAAGAAAGAAAGAAAGAAAGAAAGAAAGAAAGAAAACGAGTCTTCTAACAACCTTTAAAAAGGACAACCAACTGGTAATAAGTAATAACATTGTTTTAATATGTACTGAGCATTGGTACAGCCCAACAGTTAATTCTGAAATTTGGATATAATATGATGAAACCTGGCAAATGAACTAAAAAGGTACAAAGTTGAGGTTTTAATTTCAGCATGATTTCAAATGTTATCTGAAAATCAAATGACCCTTTGCTAACATTGGGTAAAAAACATTAATATTAGATTTGCAAACAAGAGGGTACCACTGATTGATAACTAATTTTAGCCAGCCTAACGCTTTCAAATGTTCTGGTCAGTACAGTGGACCATTCAGAACGTGCTTGATTTACATGTACTGCAAAACATGAACATTGTTTTGGTGTGTGTGTTTGAAATAAAACATCTGTACTTCTGCACGAAAATGCTCATAGCATTACTTCAGGATTTCTCAGTACACAACTTCAATTTGTGGCCAACTCGATCAGTAAACGAAGTTATAACAACTTGGCCTGGCGTAGGCAGAAGCCGCTACTACAGGTAAAGACTGCGTTACTAGCAGCTAAACGTGTAGCCATTGGGATTCTATAGCATTTACGCTAAGCAAGGCAATGCGTAAACATAGAAAGATTTTCCCCAAGTTACTATGTCAACGTGAAGGCGTAATTGTGATTTTAAACGATTTCCTACCTTCTAGGACGCTTACTTTAGGATGCAGTCTGTGGAGTCCTGTTGGTCCCGTGTATAACGGTTAGTGACGTTGTCTTCATTATGGGAAATGTAGTTCTTAAAGACGCCTAAGCTGTATTACTTTCAGAGAAGCCGTTTATGCGATAAACTACAAGTCCCAAGTGAAGGGTGTGTCTGTCAGCGCTTGTGACTGTAGGAGGAACAACTTTCCTTGTTTGGAGTTTTAACTCTTTTGCATAACACATGTAAATAAATATTTCTGGAATATTGAGTCCTGTTTTTCTTCTGTGAATTTCTCATATTATATAGTATACGCGAACAGTAAAGTTCAAAACAAAGTTAAAATACTTTTGTTCTGGGAAGACGTGTTCTGTTATGATGGATATATCTTAGGATATGTTGACAAACTGCATTAGCATGCGTCTTGGGACAAGCACAATTATTCATAGGATCAAGATACTATATCACAAATTTTATGGCACCATTTTAATATAGTTTGAGTGATTGGAATACAATGCACATCCAAGAAACGTTGTATTCAAAATTAAGCTTGCCATTTTTATCGTATCATACATGATGCATGTCAGTGCCAGGTATGAGCAGGCCCTTTTTCTATTTCATTGAAATTCCCTGTCTGTTCTCTAAAGGAAAAATAGGCTTTTTATGACACACCCTTTCAGTAAAGTGAGCTACTCAGAGTAATTGTAGAGTGAGGCCAAGCAAGTACATCCATACCACAAAATGCAACTGAATTTCCTTTTTCCTTTCCTCACTTCCTTCCCATGGTATTAGCCACTCATCTTCTTTCATCTACAAATGTTTGCTGACACAAGGGCTAATTTGATGGTATCCCCCTCCGGACGCCACCTATTATTAAGCAGAATCTACATTTCATGTTCCTCTTGATTTGGGAACAAACACAAAGACTAAGGCAGCTTGTGCAGGGTCTGATCAATCTTTTAAGATCAGTTTTCTGTACATTGGACATATTATGATTCTGACATTTTCAAATGCAAGAACTATAAAACCCCCTGGTCTCTGAGCGGTGGAACCTCACACTCTGTAATGACTCAGCTTCATCCATATTAAAAAAATTTGGTGAGATCCAAAACTAATCAACCAAATCAGTACATGGCCTCAGTAGTAGTCTACAAATCCTTACAGCCATATTTCACATCTAGCATAAGACCCGAATAGAAGAGCAAAGGCTGTGGGGTAGGGATTTACTTTTCTCCAACCATTAGGACATAGCTGCCACTGAATTTTGCCATTCAAATGCTTTGTGTGGACTAGTATACCAAAACTACTAACTCTCCAGTCACCCAGTACTGAAATATTCACTTCCTGTATTTATAGTAACAAATATATAAATATATTTTGTAAGCATGTTCTTGTTTTATTGAGATTGACCACAAAGGAACATGTTCATATTCATGTTCATGAACATATTCTTGCAACATGACCCTTAACTTATGAAACATATTGCAAGATTGGCTGAGCTCCAAATTCATAAATACGGATTGCTTTTTCTCTTCAGTAGTGTGTAAGAGAGGAATGTTAAATTTCTGGTAAACAATATTATTAACATAACAAAGTATTGTCATCTTGTAATTCTGCCAAATGCCACCTACTGTGGAGTGCGTTTAAGGGTTACCTTACTCCGTAAACGTATTGAAACCATATCCAACCAACTCAAGTAACAGACGTCTTAAGGTATCTGTTTTAGGAGGTGAATTGTATGACACTTTTTATAATATACTGGATATATATGTTATTCTGGTAATTAACAAATTATACCAAATAATAATAATAATGAAAAATAATACCGTTGTTATGGAGACTTAAATTCACCCGGAACCGATTGCCTGGGTTTAGTCAGCGGTGACGAAATCTGCTACCGACCAATCAGCGGTGGCGAGGCAAGTTCGCAACAAGCTCCCGCCAATTCTGAGTAAAGCGCGAGGGGAACAGCGGGGAAACGGGCAGAAGGGAAGCGCGAGCGGTTTAAGAGAGTAGAGCAAAGTTTTTGTTTAATTTCTTTTATCTTTATACAGTAACTAAGTAAGTGAAGCATTAGACCGCTCCCGTTGTCTGTAAATGATTGTTGTAACCACTTAGATTTATTGTCATATAGACAGTTTGTGCTTTTTTGGAGGAGTAAGCTAACAGTAAGGTGCTAATTTACTCGACGGATGGTGGTGGTTATGCTTGCGGCCGAAGACCCAGCCGCGGACGGGCCTTTAGCCTCAACGCCACACAGAGGTCCGAACAGAATATATTTATTCACTTACCAATATGTTTCTTTGCTTTATTTCGCAAAAGACTTCACCAAGCTGAGAAACAGTGCACTGCCAACCTTGACATTCACAAGAATTTGCCAGAATGCTAATCGAGTTTGCTAACTAGCTAAAATAAGTGGTTGGGCATTTAGCTATGTAGTATACCCTGAGGTACTTCTGAACTGTAAATTATATACAACACTAATGTCACTCTTTAAGCTGAACGTTTACTCTGTATTTAATTTCTTCTTGGGAGGGACTGCGTACTTTGAGGAATGCATGCTAATGTTATTTAGCCTGTTATATTTGGTAGCTAACATAGCTCTTGTTTTTGTTTTCGATGAGTGCCGTTACCTCACGTCGTAGTAAACATTTTTATTGTAAAACCAATGTTTTAAGTGTCGTAGCGACTTTAGCGAAGTGAATTGAGCCTTTACGTCGAGTGGTCTATCCTGTCTCTTGCTGGTATAATGGGACTGGAGCTCGTTTAAACAGAGGCTGCTCTAAAGGGGTAAAATGTGAAGCCTGTAAGCACAAGTGGGCCTGCTGCGGCATAATGGATTCGTTGGATGGCGGGAGAGCAAAAAGCAAAATATTTTATTAGAAAATAGCACTGCGATGTTTGTCAGTATATTTTGGAAGTGTTTAAGGAACTTTAGTACATGTAGCTACTGTTGGATGCTACACAAAGTTTAATCTGGTTAAAAGCTGTATTTGTAAGAAAAGTAGTTTTCCCGAGCACTGTATTTGCTTGTCACGGTTAATTTTGAACACCTGCAATTTCATTTGCGCCACAGTAACTTTTGTTTGCTTAACACGAACATAAGCTTTCACCGCTGTAGCTTGGAGGCAGCACAAAAACTGACCGTCCAAAATGTCGTTTTACGTTGCAGGTATGGATTCCGCAGACAAAGCGAGTACTGCCACTAAGAAGCTGGTTCAAGGTAACGTGAATGACGACGTGTGGAATTGTTCCCTATGAAGTTAAACAAATATCACAATTTTGCATAATGTTTTTGTTTATGAAGAGAAATTAAATAAATGCTATGTGAATAAGTTTTTGGAAAGTTTAAATATTTTTTATAAATTTTCTGTTATATAGTTAATTTTAATAAGCAGTGCAGAGTGGTTCTGTTTATAAGTAGAACATTTAAATAGTTTTTTTTAAGAGTTATTGTTTGTCTCATCATTTTCAGAAAATCTGTGATGTTTTAAAATGTATTTGTTAAATTATTTTGCTTGTCACTCTTTTTGCAGCTCGTCTTCCTTTCAAACGACTAAACCCAGAGCCCAAGGAAAGCAGGCAGACCAAAAAGACAAGAGCTGCACCCCCCGCACCACCTACACTTGAATCCAGTGATTTGGATAGGGAGAATGAAGTAGATACACCATCCCTCCCCCTGCAGCGTAAACCTGCTTTAGTAAATGGGAGAGGGCCTCTTGATTGTTTCATGAGTCGCAGAAAGTGTCCTCCGGTTAGCTCTTCTTTTGCTGTTACTATTGATCTAACAGAGGACTCTAACTCCACTGATGTCATGAAAGAACAGCCTTCTGCTCCCATTGATGCTCTATGCCCACTTAAAGATGATCCTGCACAAAATACTCAGAATTCTGTGCAGTCTAAAGAACCAGAAATGACCCCTGCGGTCTCCCAATCATCAGATGATGAGATGGAAACAAGTGAAGTAGAAAACGGTGTCACTGGCCACGATATGGACCTCACCCTGGAGTGTGAAACTGAGTCTGAGAATCAGAAGCAGCAAGAGGAGACTGACATGAGTCAGAATAAATCCCTGTTGTCACCAGCATCCACTAGCTCTACGTCACTTGTTGAGAGTTCACCAGAGCCCAGCAAGAGCACACCAGCCACTCCAGCCTCAGTAAGTACAGTAGATGGATGTTTTAGTGATGAACAATCATAGTGCTTTCTTAAATCTTCATTTATTGTAAATGTAAGTTATATTTTACTTTATGGTGAATGCGCTTCTGATATTTCTAATTATGGAAGGTGGAGAGTCTGGGATATGTTCCTCCATAGAAAGCAAGAAGTTGTTTATACAGATTCATATAAATGCAATGTGGAAATAAGATTTTTGGGATCTTTGAAAGGCTCTTCAGTGTATTTTTCAACTATTTAGCACATGACAAAGCAGACAAAACTGATGGCTAGTGCCATTGCTAAATAAATGATTGTAAAACATATGAAATTATGCAAATGTGCATAGATTTTAAAACGTGTATATATATGAATCTTATAGCCTTTAGAGATGCACAGAAAAATGCTCATTTATTGCTTTCATTGTTCAGTTTTTTTTCGTAGTAGAAATTGTCCTACGTTCATTAGTTACTGGACAAAGTTTAACTGACTATGTCTTAACAATGGTGAAACGGTGTCTTAAGTATGAGTAAAAATATACACAGTATACTGTACAGTATTAGCTAGGTAATAGAATTAAATATCAATGGGAATAAATATTTACCGGTATATGAACTTTTAAGTTTTTTAAAGTGATTTTATTCCTCTAGGTGCCAAGGATGAACACGGATCAGAAAAGAGTAAAAAGGCGATCACTAAAGGTAAGAGTTATGTCTGATTGCCTCCAGACAGTTTCCCAAAAAAACTTTGAAACTGTTACCAGAATTGATGATCTTGACTCTGTACTGTGTACTGTACTTCAAATTTTCTAACATTGTGTTCTTAAAACGCATATTCAAATAATGAAGACTAGTATTCTTGTTCTTCAGAGTGCTCAAGAACTGGATGAGAGGCAACGACAGCGTGAGGAGAAAGAGCGGCAGAAACAAGAGGCAAGAGCTGCTAAAGAGAAAATGAGAGAGGAAGCACGCAAACTAAAAGAGGAAAAGGAAAGGGAGAAAAAGGAAAAGAAAGAGAAGGAGGAAAAAGAACGAAAAGAGAAAAAAGAAAGGGATGATAAAGAGAAGGCTGATAGACTGCGGGCAAAAGAGGAGATGCGTAAAGTGAAAATAGAGTGAGTGAACCAATTTCATCTAGTCTGTCATTTTTGTTGCTTTTCTTTTTGAGACGTATTGATGTGGTCCTGTTTTTTCAAGGACTAAACTTGAAGAAAAAAGAAAGAAAGAAGAGGAAAAACGGTTGAAAGAAGAAAAGGAAGTGAGTAGTGCTTTAAAATTGTCAAATAAAATGTACTCAATATATATAATGATGGTTCAACCTGCAACAGATTTGTTTCCATGTTTGTAACCTTAGTAAATTGTAGTTTACTTGAGGCTTTCTGATTTCTTTTTAGCGAATTAAAGCTGAAAAGGCTGAAATCACTAGATTTCTACAGAAACCCAAGGCTCTTTTTGCACCAAAGGTAAGGAATGGCTATATTTGACCAGCATCTCTCTTAGCCAAATATTATATATATTTAAAAATGTGTGTTTAAATGTCCCTGTGTTTCAGACATTGGCTTCTGTCTGTGGGAAATTTGCACCTTTTGAGATCAAAGAACACATGAGTTTGGCGCCACTGACTCGAGTTCAGTGTGACGATACTGTTTTTGAGGAGCTGGATCGGTACTTGGCTGAACCAGATAATACCCTGAATTGTTTGAAGGACTGGACAGCCCACAAACCACGCAAATCAGGCCCAACCAAAACGAGACACCCAGACACTATGAGGTCAGTTCAGAAACTGATATATTATTTGATAATTACCTAGCCTTTAGTTAAAAAGAGGCTGCTTTTCATTGCATTAATTTTTACTTTTGTTTCTGCATAGTTTTAGTGATAATTTTCTCTAAAAACATTTTTTTTTCTTAAACCGTTGTCTGTTTTGCTTCCAGCGATTGTTTAGTAGTCACTAATGGCCCAAAACCGCACAACGTTCCTGACCGCAAAGGCCACGGACGCATGAAGCTTCTGCAGTTTCATGAAAACTATCGCCCTGCCTACTGGGGCACTTGGAGTAAGAAAAGCACCTGCATATCACCTCGCTTTCCTTTAAAGCAAGACAAGGTAAAAATATTAGCATGTATGCTTCACATGCTTATGGGTATGCCAAAATTGTATGTGCTCCATTTCCTGTATTCTTTCCGGTATTCTTTTACTTTAGAAATTAAATACATTCATCGAATTTCTGTCTTTTAGGAGCTGTTGGACTATGAGGTGGATAGCGATGAAGAGTGGGAAGAAGAGGAGCCAGGAGAGTCTTTGTCACACAGTGAAGGGGTGAGGGGTGTTTTTTGTTGTTGCACATTGCAGTAAAAACTGCTCTATTTAAACCTAATATTAAAAGATAAAGCTGGGACAGATGACAGGATATTTGTTTTATTGCTGGGATCGTGTATCCTTTATTTTTGTGGAAATGTATTTACTCCTGTTGTACTTTATTTCACTAAGTTTAATGATTACTTGCCTTAGGGTTTCCTCACATTCAGTCAAGCGGCTTCAGCCTTGAATCTATAATGGTTTATTCCTAATGTGACCTGCTCTGGATTCAGAAGCCCCAAACACTGTATATGAGTTAGATTAAAGCTCAGCTTTAAGGCACTTGTTAATTTTGTAGACCTACGCACTTGTAAGAAAAAGGCTTTCTTTTGTTAATGTGGTAAGATCTTTTGTTTGTTCGGGTGGATAGCAATGGCTCTTGTGATTTTTCAGGATGATGAGGAAGATGGAGGAGATGAGGATGATGATGATGATGGCTTCTTTGTACCACATGGTTATCTTTCAGATGGGGAAGGAGCCCTTGAAGATGAGGTATTCAAGGCGATTTACAGTCGCAGTGATTTGTGCTAGTCTGCTAGATTTCATTTCTATTTATCTGAAAAGGAAAACCTGGTTGTCAAAACATTGTTTAGGTTTGGATTAATATTTAGGTTTGGCTACCTCCTAATAATAGTCGACAAACTGGCACTTGAAGTCTTAATTTACCACATTCGCCCAGTTTTGTTGAAGGGAAAAAACTATTGCATTATATGTATATAGCAATTAATTTTAACATCATGTTTTAAGGTTCCACATAATATACAAATATTATATATCTCATGTTAAATTTGTTGGTGTTAGTATGCTGTTTCTGCACTACATCTTCAGAGCTGTCTCAGAGCTCAAAAATCACACTGCAGCCATGCTTCTTTAATTTAAAAAAAAGCCACATACTTCTGTCCAGAAAGGCCTTTAATTTAGCGGTGTGAGAGATGGTAAGTTGTTTGAAGTTATTGCTTGGTTCATTTAAATGGTCATTATTCTGATGTATTTTTCTGTAACTGCCCAGTGTTAACAATCTGTTACATCTTTCTTTCTCAGCCCTAGAACTAAACTTTTATGCCCCAAAAGCATATTTAAATAATTAAACATGGAGCAACAATTTATTACTCTCTTGAGCTAAAGCCTTCCGGAGTGGGGCAAAAAAGTATTTTGCAGACACAGATTCTGCAAGTTGTCCCACTAAATGATTAGAGGTCTATAATGTTCATCATAGGTACACTTCAACTGTGAAAGGCCGAATGTAAAAAAAATCCAAGAAATGTTTGAACTCGTTAACAATAGGCAAGCAGTTTGGTAAGACGAGATCAATTGTGAGCAATTATTCGAAAATATAATAAATACATGTTCAGATGATACAAAGAAGGATTGGGAGAATGTCATGTGGTCAGGTGAGACCAAAATGGAACTCCACTCGGCGTGTTCACATTACAGACCTCCCATCTTTTTAAGTGGGACAACTTGCAGAATCGGTGGCTTCCAAATACTTTGCTGCCCTACTGTAATTGACTAGGGAATTATTTTTCTTCGCTTTTATGTTCTTCACTGTGATAATTCAAACAAATGTCTTATGTTTATAGGAAGGTGGTGACCTTGAGAAGCAGAAGGTACGCCAGAAGCTGAAGGCTCGGGAGTGGGATGAGTTGATAGCTAAGAGGAAGCTGAAAGTCCTGGAGGCAGTAGTAATGGGCTGTGTGTGGGAGGAACATGAGTGTTCACCAGAGTTGCTCAAGTCTTATGCAGTCTGTATGTTCGCACCTCTTCCAAGAGAGGAACACGGTACACCTGAAGATGATGCATCACGGCAACAGAGAAAAGAATTCTGTGAGTTGTGATTACATACTTTGTGTTGCTATTGAAACAGCACTTTTGGTATTCCTATGCACTTTTTTGTTGTAGGTTTTCTTTTTGTAGGCTCATTTTTTCAATAGCTTCTATTTTGTTTTACAGTTGAGTCAATATGTAATTTGAAAGTTGATCCATAGTTAAAGCATGCAAAACATGGCGAATACAGCCAATACAATGGTTTACTTGAGAGCAAAACAATGAGAAATGCACACTTGCTATTGTGCAATGCTCTATAACTGTTTTTGTTGGACAATGTTTGTCCCAGAAATAATTGTGGTAACCATTATTGTCATTTTAAGACCATGTTATGCATTTAATTCGTTTTGGGGAATGTCACATTTCCCTGTTTGTCCCTTAGTGCTCTCCCAGCTGCTGCCTTTACTGCATGGCAATGTGAACAGTAGTAAAGTGATCATCACTGAGTTCCAAGAATTTTGTCGACATCAAATGCCTTCAATGACTGGTAGCCCTCAAAACTCTGACAGTGTTCCCCCTAGGTGAGTCATACTGCTAGGTTTTATATTATATTGACCTGGTGTAGATGCATGTGGATTATTTGTGTGACATTACCAATTAGGATATGTACATGCTGGACTTTTTACCCGCAAGTTTTCCTCACTCTAATGACAGATGGGTCACTTACAAACACAAATGTGAACAGTCAAGTCTAAAAGGTTGGATTTGGGCAAAAACAATCTTAACTTGATTTAATAGGGCCTAGTGCAGAGTGCATAGATTTTGGTGACCTACATCGTTAGGTTATATTGCTGGTTGATAACCAGTTTCATATTTACTTGTAGAAGGGATAATATTTGTATTTTTTTTATATATTTTTTAAAATATTTTTTTCAAGTTTGTTTTATTACTTTGTCTGCTATTCTTTGTCGTTTTTTTTTTATGTTTTGCTTAAAAGCGGGAGTACTAAAAATAAGCCTGTAACTCTAAATAAATAGAATTCAACACATGTTTTTAAAATTGTAAATTGACAATTTCCTGCTGAAATGTAAAGAGTAAGCAAAAGACAAAGCTTCTTAAATACTAAATAAGGAACCTGATAACACTAAGACTGAATACAGTATGAAATTATTTGGACATGCCCAAGTTTATTTATATATAACTTCCTTAAACATGTTCTTGGGCATATTTTGAAGGAAGTTACAGCATAGCATGACGTGATCCCTTGTGCTATTTATAGCAAGTTTTTGAGCTGACGTAGAAGACAATTTTAAACAAAAAGGAAATGGAAACTGAAACAGGTGTCTGTCTTGTTTATTTAGAAGACATGGACTGCACATTTACTGAAGGTGGAATTGCCCAACACTGCCCCTGAGACATAACCAAATTTATTCCCAATAATGCAATCGATCAGATTGATGCATTCAATATGTATTGTCATTTTTACTTAGGATTCATGTGAAACGTCTAATTAAAGAGAATGCGGTATACGAGAAGCGCTCGACCTGCAGACGATGCTGCTGGTACGTGAATGCTGATGTTCTAGCACGCTTTGGGCAGGAGGCTCTGCCTGTGCCTTGCAAATGGACCTACCTCACTTCTGGGGCCCACATGCCCCAAGACGAAGTCACAGGGCAACCACCAGGATCACAGAACACTTCTCCCAGTGCGCCACAGGCCTCCACATCCACCACTCCCTCCAACAAGAGAAAGAGTGCCAGCAACCACTCCATCACTAAATACATGAAGAAATGTGCTGACCCCGAACAGGTGCAACCTTACATTTATATGTGGAGATGTGATATGTTTCATTTAAGGTTTTGAAATTCATGTGTGAATAGTGTTGTTAGGAAGTTATATACATGTTACTACTGTTAAAACCCTTATTTTATAATAATGATGAGGAAAAGATGATTGCAATTAACCTACAGTTGGTGTTTACCCCTTAGGCTGAGGCACTGGAAACTGACGGATTTCAAGCAGACACTGAAGAGGACGATGACGACTGCGTTATTTTGAGTGAACGGTCTGGTAAGTCTCCAGATACAGCATCTCAAGTGAGTGCGCCAATCACATGTTTGTAAGTATTTTATTATATCTTTTCATGGGACAACATACAATGTAAAGTAGTCTGTACAGCTTGTATAGCAGAGTTATTTTGAGGGGACGTCAAATTTACACAACACCTGTCTAAATTGCAGGGAACAGCTGTGAGTACACCCCTGAGTGAAAATGTCAAAATTTGCTCCTGTTAGTATTTTGTGGGGCCACTATTTTTTCTAGTACTGCTTAACTCTCGAGTTCACTAGAGCTTCACTGGTTGCCACTGGAATCCTCTTCCACTCCCCCATGATGACATCATAGAGCTGGTGGATGTTGGAGACCTTTGCGCTACCCCACCTTTTGTTTTAGGATGCCCCACAGATGCTCAATAGGGTTAGGTCTGCAGACATGCTTGGCCAGTCTTGAAGGTCTGTTTTGGGTTGTTGTCATGTTGGAACACTGCCTTGTGCCCCAGTTTCTGAAGGGAGGGGATCATGCTATGCTTCAGTATGTCAAAGTACATGCTGGCATTCGTGGTTTCCTCAATTAACTGTAGCTCCCCAGTGCTGGCAGCACTGATGCAGCCCTTGACCATGACACTCCCATCTGCTTGACTGCAGGCAAGAAACACTTGTTTTGGCACTCCTCACCTGGTTGCCACAACACACGTTTGACACCATCTGAACCAATTAAGTTTATCTTGGTCTCATCAGACCACAGGACATGGTTCCAGTAATCCATGTCCTTAGTCTGCTTGTCTTCAGCAAACTGTTTGTGGGCTTTCTTGTGCATCACTTTTATAAGAGGCTTTCTTCTGGGGCGACAGCCATGCAGACCCATTTGATGAAGTGTGTGGCTGACATTCTGAATCTGACCCATACAACCTCTGCAGCAATGTTGGCAAATTTGCATCTGTTTTTTAAAAGACAAACTCTGGATATGATGCTGAGCATGTGAACTTCTTTGGTCAACCATGGGGAGGCCTGTTATGAGTGATCCTGTTAATTCACTGTATGGTCTTGACCACCATGCTGCAGCTCCGTTTCAGGGTGTTGGCAATCTTCTTATAGCCTATGCCATCTTTATCTAGAGCAACAATTCTTTTTTTCAGATCCTTTTTTCAGAGTTGTTTGCAATGAGATGCCATATTGAACTTCCAGTGACCAGTATGAGCAAGTGTTCAAGCGAGAAAATTTAATTTAACACACCTGCTCCCCATACACACGTTACCATGTAACACTAACGAGTCACATGACACTGGGGAGGGAAAATGGCTACTTGGACACACATTTGGACATTTTCACTTGGAGGTGTACTCATGTTTGTTGTCAGAAGTTTAGACTGTTGTTTTGATGGGACAGCAAATTTACACTGTTATACAAGCTGTACACTGACTGTTATATCAAAGTGTCATGTCTTCAGTGTTGTTCCATTAAAAGATAAAAATACAAAAATGTGAGGGGCTTACTTTTGTGAGATGGTGTGCACCTCTGAATATATAGATACCTTCAACACAGAAGAGGAGGTATAACATTGACTCTCCTGTTTTCAATTGCATGATCTAGGATCATCTGAACAAGATGGCCACACATCCACAACAGAAGCCAAGAACGCAGAGCCGATGAATGCGGAAATAAGTGATGCTGCTCTGACCCTCCCCTGCCCCACCCCTGCTACTGCCTGAGAACGCACCTCCTCGTTCAGTATGTCTTGGGGGAGGGGGGTTGTGAAACAAAAATCTAGGCTACAATCAATGGGAAAACAGTATTAAAGGCCCCTCAAATGAGCTGTCATGCCATTGAAATGTTAAATTAACTATCTGTTGACTTAATTGTAATATACTAGTGGACAATTTTAAGCTCAAAAAAGCTCCTTTGAAGAGGCATCTATTGTTTAATACTTAACCCGTGGATGAGTGGTTGTGGGCTTACTCATGCAAGGACTGTCTAGGCTCTGCTGGTCCACTCTGGCCCAAACATCACAACTTTATATGACCAGGAGTAGTAGCTGTCTGCTGGACTTGTAGTTCAATGTCAGCTTAATTTTATTACATAAAATATATATATGTTTTCTTTTCCAGAGTACTTGAACTGGGTTATTTCATTAAAAGTAATGATTGTTGACGATGTATCGCACTTTTTATATGCCTTTACTGTTCTTATCCACTTGGCTCACACATATGCCTTCCAATGTTCCGTTGGATTCCCTTTTTTTTAGTCTCTTGGAGCTTTTGTAAAAAGGAAAAAAAAGACCCTACAAGTGCTGTTTGTCCTCCAAGCTGCTAAATACGGTGTAAATGATATTTCAAACCTCTGTAACATTTAAATAATGGTTTAGAGGTGGAAATGTTAAATAACCGTCCAAAAAGGAAAAAAAGTTAACATTTCTGTTGGCATGATTTTCAGTCTCCTGGAAAAGCTGCATCGCAATTTGCAGATGTAATGGGTGTCTTTATAATACTTGTTTAAATAAAGCATTATTTAAAAAAGTACAAAGTTCTTTCATGTGAGCCACCTGGGGATTCTTTTCTAAAGTTTCTAAAGAAACTTTGCATATAAGACTGTGCCTTTAGCTTGCAATACACTTACTCGTACCAACGGATCATTTTTCACAATTCCACTTTCTGCCTAATCTATCCTTCACATGTAACATTTTTATTAATTCCAACGGTCTGGTTTTGACAGACAGTAATGTTGGGTAGATGTAGAATTCTCTCAATCACAAGACACTGGAAGGGTGAAAGCTAACATGCTTTTTTGTGAAGTGCCACTGCAACTTTTTCAAATGGCTGTTAATGTGATGTCACTAGACAGCTAAATATTCAGTGGGGCTAAAAAGTTTTTGGCAGCCAGCGATTCTGCAAGTTGTCTCATTTAAGATGAGGTCTGTAATGTTCATCATAAGCACTTCAATTGTAAGAGACAGAATGTAAAAATTCAGGGAATCATTCTTTCATCCAGATCTTTAAGAGCTGTGATGTTTTGGAGCTGTTGCTGGGCAACATGGATTTTCAACTCCCTCCACAGATGTTCTATTGGATTGTGGTCTGTAGACTGGCTAAGCTACTCCAGAACCTTGATCTGCATTTTGCTTGCCTATTGTAGATTGGCTCATCCCAGTCTTGTACCTGGTTTCATTAGACAGCTTTCTGGTCTTGGCCATGGTGGAGTCTGGATTCTGACAGTTTGAATGTGTGGACAGGTCTCTCTTATACAGATAACGAGTTCAAACTGGTGTCACTAATACAGGTAACAAGTGGAGGATAGAAGAGCTTCTTAAAGTAGTAGTAACACTATGACGAACATTATCTGTGTCAAGTACTTTTTTGCCCCACTGTACCTGAAAGATGATTCTAGCTTGGGATTCTCACCAATGAATGTCTGTGGCTTTTCCATCTCTGCATTACAGCCCCTTTCAAGTAGTCGTGATGGTTTTACTTTAGACTAAAAACTAGCAGTTTGATGCCTCTGAAGTGCTTTTCTCTGGGAAAAGTAATTTAAACATTACAAGGAAGGAACTGGTTAAGCGTTTGAAGAGGCCACATACTTTTAATGGGCCAGTGTAGCTTTATTGCATTCAAATTGTCAAAAATAACACATTTGTGTTTTGAAACTTTATTACATATTGTAAATCAGTCAAAGCAACAGAATTTACTGTATACAAACTAATTTTTTTCTTGTTATTCCAATTATTTAACCAATGCAAAACCTCAAAACATTTTTACAAGCAATCTGCTCCTTTGATGTTCCCTACAAATGCTGGGAACCACTGACCGATACATACTGTACTAACGAGTAATTTTCCTAACTGCAATCTGTTGTATAGTGTTTTCTCACAAAAATGGGAGTGGACATATACTGGTTTGTTAGGAGGTAGGTTGTTGCATGTCTTGGTTTCTGTGTTAAGAATGCAATTCTCTTGCAATGACGATGCTATATTTTCCTTTTCAGAGATGTTAAAGATATTAAATAGAAATTGTCTTAACTGAATGGAAAAAACAAACAAACAAAAAACAATGACCAAATTTATTACAGTTGCTATCAAGGTCTTATAATTCAAAGTAGCATAACACTTTAATATAGCATATATTCTCTTTTGTTAAAGTATCCTCGTGCTTTAATCTGTTCCACGTATAACCAACTTGTTTAAAAAGCTTCAGTAAAACACAGGTTCAAACTACAGGGACTGGTTTTACAGCAGCATCACAGTGCAATAGAAGAGATTTCATTCTCCAGCATATGAACGATAAATTGAACACTTAATCACACAAACCTTCTCAAATAAGGTGAAATGATCATCTTCAGTCAATTAATGATGTGCCTTTGCTCAACTGTGAAAGTGCTAGGTCTCCATCCAAAAGATCTGTTGCTTTAAGCTGCTTAAACACAGACTAATCATGAAATTCTCCCACAGTTCTTGTCCTGTAACACCCTACCAGCGCGTGCAGTAATGCTCTGAGCCTGTGAGCCTGAACTCAGGGTTGCGTGGACAGCAGGGAAAGGGGGGTGTTAACAGAAAAGTGGGAAACAGGCAAGGAGAGTGAAAGGAAAGCAGAGCCAGGATTCAGCTCAATGTTTTTATGTTCTCAATTAATTCTAGCTTAAGCACCGAACTGCTCTGCCCTCCAGCTGCAGTGATGTCCGCCTGAACTGCAGCGTCCCAGGAAAAGGTCAGGACAGCAGCAGGGGCCTGAGGGAGGAAAAAAAATTAGAAACCATGAAAAGCAATGACATGGCAATCTCGTGTTCTTTCAAGTAAGGGAGGGTGATCACAGTGCAGTACGTCAGCCTTATTTTAGTTGTTTTATTCTCAAGGAGTTACCCTGTCCTGTATCCCACATGAGAACACACTCTTTGTAGTTTTTGTAGAAAGGACCATGTAAGCACTATTTGTATTCATATTTGATTATCCTTGTAAATTACATTGTCAAACCTCTACAATGTGCAATGTTTGAACAATGATTTAGGGCTGAAATTGAACAAATAATGGTAAACATTAAGCTTTCAGGTTTGAACAACCAAAATAATGACTTTGCAGTTTACATACATAATTATATTTGATCTTATATATGTTTTTGATGGGAGAGTGGGTCCATGATCACAAAGGAAGGAGGGTTGTGGAACAAAAGTAAGTTTTTTAGGTGGTGATATCCTTATCAGAACGGGCATTACGGTCAAACAGCCTTCCCAACTGTTCACAAGTACTGCTGTTGCCATCGACAGGTACATTCTTTTTTTTTTTTAAATAAAAAATATTATCCTTAGTAAAAACAATGCCCCATTATCCTCTTGTCCACTGACTGTCTAACCATTGTAATTATCATTGACCTACGTACAAGGTTACATTCATTCAGTGCCACATCCTCATCTTCCTTCAGCTTCTGGCCACCAGGTGCTAAGAGCTCAAAGGGCTGCCAATTGTTCTCGAGCGAATCGCGCACAAACTGATACAGTGCTGTCACTTTCTCCCAGGCCAGGAACGTCCCTGTTGGTGTATGGTTATAGTCGTATAGAATTTGTCAGAATCAACACTTAGGAATTTAAAAGAACATTACAATACAAAATGTATGTTTAGTAGCTGTGATTATGGGATATGCCTGTAAAACAGATCTTGCATACCTTGTAGTATGTTTCCATCTGGTAACCGTACTCTCAGGAGAGCATAGTTGTACTTTTTTCTTTCCCTTTGCTCATCCTTTTCTCTCATGGCTTTGGTCCTTAGCATAGAGTTTCTGTCAACAATTTCGCTCCTGAAAGCACATTTTGTTTTTGAGAAAGCCTAGTAAGAAACTGATCTTCAGGTACATACTTTATTCATGTAACCAGAAGTGAAAGAGTCAGGTTAAGGTATGTAATCAGTCATTGTTTTTTTTTTAAGTAGCTAACTAAAGAATGACCAAGACTCATGTCAGGATGGACATATACTGAGGTTTCAAAGACTGAGAATCTATATTAATTTTATTTCATACTTGTTCTGCTGTTCTCTTTTGAGCTCCTCTGCAGTCAGGTTATAGAAGTCTGGTGGCAGTTCAAAACGT
>JBBIGC010000039.1:10271675-10281859 GCA_037576955.1 Lepidarchus adonis
TGTACCCATTCTCGTCTATTCTTCTTCGCTGTAATAACAATCTGAGCGCGATACACATTGTACAAATCTATTGGCTGTGGAGAAAGAGTGGCAATCTGATTGTCCAATTAGACGCCAGTGGGAAGGCGGGACTTCCGCTGTGTTGCTCGGTTGTGTGAGCGGAAGCTGGCCCTGGAGGTCTGAGCGCGTTTTGTGGAGCTCCGGTCCGAGGTGTGAAAACGGGCCACAGCCGAGGGGGCAAAAATATAAACACCAGAGACTATTTCAGAAGAGATGCCGCACAATTTTCGGCCCGGGGACCTCGTCTTTGCCAAGATGAAGGGATACCCACACTGGCCGGCCAGGGTAAGCAAGAGGCCGGCGACGGTGTCTCCGGAGCGCCGCATCCAGAGAGGGTGCAGAGCGGGGCTCTCCAACTCACACACACCCCCAGCTAGCCGAGACATGCTACACGTATTTCACGGTGGTTTGTCTCGGGCCGCAGGAGCACAGGCCTGACCTCAGTTTCAGCTGCATTGCTTAGAGTTTTCATGTGTAGCCATGTTTAGCTTTGGCTACCACTTCAGTTTGACACCGTATCAGCCAGCGCGCAGTGTTGGCTAACGAAGGGGAATGGAGGAAACCTCACAGGCTAGCATTAAACATTAGCCTCTGGGCGAGTTGCTCAGAAAGTGTTTTTAGACCGTGCGTGTGTCTCGCGTTGGTATAGAATTTATATGTGCATACAGTGGGTTAGAGTCACAGTAAAACCTGGTTATACGCTGGGGTTCGCTGATCATTTTCTACAGGGCCCTTGGGCTTTCAGTTGATGTGTACATTTAATGTGACATTCACCATGCTTTCCCTTTTTCTTTTTTATTTTCATTGTATCTTCTTTTTTACCAGAATATTAGAACTTCAGTTTGACCTACTGTACTCTACTTCTGACTTGCAGATATCATTAATGTCATTTAGAAACTTCAATCTAATTTCTTTGCCCATGTATAAAACTGTACTGTTGTTAAAGCTGGTGCTCTTTTCAATCTCTGGCCCGTATTCTTAATTTCTGACCTTTCTTAATTTCTCATACTTTATATTTGCTGTTTCCATTGATTCTAGATTGAAGATGTTGCTGAAGGAGCTGTAAAACCACCACCTAATAAAATCCCAATTTTTTTCTTTGGGACTCATGAAACGTAAGTGACTCTGATCTATAATCATGGATGTTACGTTCACAGCAACATATGAATTTGCTTTCTTAAAGCAGCTATTGCACATTATAGTCTGCAAGCTGTTGCTTAATTGTATCTTCCCTACTGTTGCTTGTACAAATGCAGTTCAGCAATTTGCAAAAGTTCAGAGTAAAACAATTGTATTCTTGATAATCCCCATGCAAAAAGATACATTTTTGCATTCAATTGCCGATAGATGGCACTACAACAAGTTTTTTTTTGCCTTCTCACAAAATGTAGTGCATTCCTTGCACCAAAGGACCTCTTTGCCTATGAGAAGTACCAGGACCGGTATGGGAAACCTAACAAAAGGAAAGGATTTAATGAGGGATTGTGGGAGATTCAGAACAACCCCCATGCTTCCTACAGTGCTCCAGCTGTAAGTATCCCTCATCTTCACAGCATGTGTAAAAAACTTAATATTTGCCTTTGGAAGATTTACTTCGAAAAATTAAAATGACTATAGTCCTATTGAAAATTGTACTGTATTGCTCTGCATGCACTTTACTGTCTGAGATTTTGTGTACGGTCTGATGATTACTCATCCAGCTTATATTAATCCTGTTATTTATCTAACTAATAAAATCATTTAGAGGTTTGTAGTACATATAGTAACTGTTTCTAATTCCAGCTCTGATCATAAAATATAAAACAAACTTTTGTATTTTGACACAAGTTAAGCTGTTTGCACAAAAGATGCACTGTTCGATAAAAACCTTTTAACAAATCTGCCAGTTTTACTTTTAAAAATGTCTTTTGAGCCACTGTTATTTTGATCATTTTGTTACTTCATGTAATTTCGATGCTCACATTTCTTTGCAACTATGGAAGAACATCTTTTTAAAAAATCAGCTGTAGGCAGCACTTAGATTCCAGTACAGAAAGTGCAATGTTAAAATCAATATCTAAATGTTTTTCTTAATTGAATTGTGCCAATCGTTTAGCCTGCTAGCTCGTCAGAGAGTGAGGAAAATGAAGCTGCTGCAGGAAGTGATGCGCAAGATGACGAGGAAGCAGTAGTACCGAGAAAAGCAGAAACAGGAAGTGAAAATTCTGACTCTGGGAGTGAAGATCAAGGAAAAGCACCGGTGAAACGGAAACAGCCGCCAGCAGCAAAGGTAAATAAATAAAAATGAATAAACCTCCAGGTTCTGCCATATAATAACTACAGCTAAACTAGACTTAATTATGTATGTAATAAGTTCACCTTAATTTTCCCTAGCCCATACTGGTCATCCTGACTGTAAGCCTAAGCATAAACTACTGACCTCAAATTATATAAAAAAGATCAGAAACTTCAGCGTGTTCTTTTTGTTTGAAACTGCTTGCCACTTTGATCAACTTTTTAAACTATTTACATCTGCAATGCTGTGCTGTTTAAACACACCTTCAAATTTTTTTACTACTATTACTATTATTACCATTGTTCCCACAGTTTTCACTTATTGAAATTAAATGCTCTGTTTTAGAGGATTTTCTGTTGTGTATCTGTTCTGTTGTAACATTTTGCTTAGCAGCTGTTTTGGTAGTTTTAGTATCTTGCATCCATTTTAGGATGCAATATGAACACACTGCTAATTGGCCAATATAACTACAAGGGTCAAATTTAAATAAGCAGCAGAACTAAGGCCTCATTTACACTGTCAGTTAAATGTGACCCAATTCCAATTTTTTGCTCATATGTTACACAGATCGGATCTGTCCCATGACAGTGTAAACAGGGAAAAAACGCATGCATTCGGATATGTTGAGATCGGATTCAGGCCTCGTTCATATGTGGAAATAAATCCGATATGTGCCGATGCGACTGTAATGTAAACAGGCAGTTCGGATTTTCCTAGGCGATGCGTCTGTACGTCATTAACTGCGACAATTTAGTACTTCATTGCCATTTAATGATGTCGTGTGGAAGCAAACACAAAAAACATGGAGTAGGAAAGTGCCATGCAGTGGTCGGCAGCTGAAGTTACATGCCTTCTTAGCCTGTGGGAGAAGAGTCAGTTCAAGATAAAATTAAAGGCTCCTACCGAAACAAATCTGTTTTTGATGATATTTCTGCTGCAATGGAAGAGCAATCATTAGATCGCTCACGCACCCAGAGGTTCCTCTGAATGGTTGAAGCCAAAATAGCGGCAACACGCGCAGCTGCAATAATTGCCCTTTTCCTTCGTCAATTTTTGTGACATCGCAGAGCTAGCATCAAGTATATTTCCCGTTCGTCCATATTGGCTACTGTGTGGTGTAACAACGCCCCTTTGCTATAGCAACTGTAAACAGGCGAATCGGATATGGGTCACAATTTAAAAAACATATAAACAGAAGGTCCAAAAAATTGGATATATGCAGCAAATCAGAACTGAGCATCAAGACCTGCAGTGTAAATGAGGCCCAAGTGTTGGCTGTTACTGCGATGACACTGCAGTGTCATCATTTAAAAAAATCCTATTTGAAATTTTTTTTTTGGTCATGATGTTGGATTTCTATCTATAAGATTGCTGCAATGTCTAAACCCTGAGACTTTACAGATGTGCTAAACCTTAACCACAGCCCAGAACCTAAACCTCAATTTTCACCTATACCTAAGCCTTTTACTAGTTCCAGCCCTAATACTGTACCAACAGAACATTTCCTTATTTTCCCTCATTACCCTCATTTGTTTAATGTATTCTGGTCTGTCCAAATATAGTGGAACCAATCAAAATGTTATATATTGTGTAATGTGAGTGTCTAGGAAACATTACATATGATCAGATGCTTAGAATTTAGTGTTTAAATTTGGATGGTTTGTGTATATTGTGGATCATAACCTATGTGATTTAAAGATATTTAGATATTGTTTAACATGATGGGAATTTCTTGGCTTTCTTCTTTGTAGCGGCCCCCAGCAAAAAGAGGGCGAGCATCCTCCAGTGAGCGAGATGAGGAGGAGAGTGGATCTCCCTCTGAGCCAGAACCATCACCCAGCTCTGACTCAGATTCTGGCAAAAACAGCGACCAGGTTTGTGTATCTACACTAAGACTGGACTGTCTTGTAAATAATTTAATACACCCAGCTCTGAAACTCTTAAATCAACAGTCATTTAGTTTATGAATTGATTCAGTTATTTAATTAATATTAAAAAACATGAATGACTGCATTAACACATGTAATGAAAACAATAATGTTTTTTCAAATGGTCCAAAATTCATTCTTTCTTTATTTTTCCGTAATTATTTTTAGCTCTGTGATGTGTTTTGGTGTGGTTAGTGCTGTCACCTTTCAGAAATAAGGTCCAGGGTTTGATCAATGGGTTGTGCCTTTCTATATGAAGTTTACAAACTCTCCCCATTTGTCCGGGTTTCTCCAGTTTCCTTCCACTTTTTTCTGGATGCACTGTTTTCACATGCCAAAGTTGATTCCATAGTATGGCAGTTATAAACACTGCAACTTTGTTTTTCCTCATGGCTTACAATTACATGTGTATTCTTCAGGACTTCACTCCACAGAAAGAGTCAGTTGGTCGAGGTGGCAGGAAGCCTGCAGGCAGAGGCAGGAAAAAGGTGAGTCCATGTCCGTCATCACAATAAAGCTACTCATGAAGTCCAATTATTAGAGTCTCTATTGATGTATTTTGCTTTTTGTGGGTCGTTTTAGAAAGCGTCCTCAGACTCCGATTCAGACTCTGGATCACAGTCAGATCACAAGGTGAACAGGAGTGATTCTGAAGATGTGAAACCACGACCAGCCATCTCTGGGTCCGAATCTCAGTCTGGATCCAAATCAGACTCTGACTCTGAGCCTCCTCCCAGGAAGGGTCCACAGGCTCGCAAGAAAGGTAAAGCTGCTGCTGGTAAATTTTACATGATTGATTCAATGGGTCATTGACATTGATGGCCAAATAAAGGGCAGACTAAAGCCATTTCTTTATTAGACTGCCTCTTCACTCAGATGCAAAATGAACATATAAGAGCACTATAAATCCTTCTTTCCTTATTTTTATTCAGAGAAACCTCCACCAAAGCCACGTGCAAGGAAACCCAAACCAGCACCAGAAAGAGCTGCGTCGTCCTCTTCAGACAGTGACAGGTGCGTGGGACTAAAGTATTACATTTACTGCTGCACTCCACATAGTTCAGCTCACAAAAAGGAACATGCAAATACTTTAAACAGATTGTGGTCTGAACAAGCAAAAATTTCATTTGATTTATTATGATAAGTAATTTTATTACACAATTATAGAATTGTAATTGATTTTAAAAACCCACACAAAACCAAGGATAGGGTTAAGAGACAAAAATGTGCTAGGAAGTGTAAACACTTTAAGAACTTGTGTGTTTTACATAATTGGTGAAATGTATCATCCACATACATCTTCAGAGAGCAAGGTTTTGAATACAGTCTATAAATGGTAATCAAGGTGCCTGGCTATCAGCTATTGAATCCTTCTTGATTGTGAAGCCAAGACAATAAACTTACATAAGTGAAAATTATGCCATTGTTAACACACCACAGCACACAGTGCACCATAGTGAAAAGTGGGGACGGTACCTTGCTCAAGGGTACCTCAGTGGTGCCCGGGCTGGGTCTTGAACCTGCAAACTTCTGATCTCAGGGGCAGAGTCCTAACCAGTAGGCCACCACTGCCCCCAGTTGAATTCCAGTCTTTAATGGTGATTAACAGTTGATTTGAACCTGTGCTAAACACTGGACCTCCAGAATCAAAGTTCAACATCCCTGCTATAAATGTATAACTTGTTTGTTGACTTTGAATTGATGCAGCAGGCAGTAGCTGGAGTGGACAATATGTGGAAAACAGTTTAAGAATATGCTGTACCTGGCTGTTCAGGAAGTAAATGCATCATTGCACTGCCTTTCTCATCCTAACCAGTGGCAAAAATGTGTTACTGTAATACAGACCCTTAAATGCGCATATTGTTTTAAAATGTAAGCAGTAATACATGCATGCAGTAGTTGGATCTGTTTGGTTGATCTTGTTTGCTCATTTTCTCTTTTTCTTTTTTGTTTGTTTGGTTTAGCAGTGACAGTGAGCCAGACCGCATCAGCGAGTGGAAGAAAAGAGATGAGCAGCGGCGACGGGAAATAGAGGAACGAAGGAAAAAAGAGGAGGCTGAGGAACTACGCCGGCTGAGGGAAAGAGAGAAAGAGGAGGAGGAGAAAAGGAAGAAGGAGAAAGAGAACAAAGGCCGGCATGGCAGCAGCGGTAGTAGCAGCAGCAGCAGCTCGGACGAGGGCGTAGATGACCATCCTCTCAAAAAGTCTAAGAAGCCACCACCACCTCCTATCCCTGCACCTTCAGACTCTGACTCCCCACCACCTGCTGAGGCAAGATTGGTTCAGGACACACTCTTATTACTTTCTTTTTTCTTTTGTTGTGCAGTGTGAATATTCAACTGGATGTTTCTTCTCAGGTGAAAAAATCTACCAAACGTCAAGACAGCCAGAAAGGCAGACAAAAGAAAGAAAAAGAAAAAAAGGAGAGGGAGAAGAAGGTGCAGCGGTCTGAAGAAAAACACAGAGGAAGGTACAACTTTACTCTTAGTTATCTGTCGACTTAATTTAGAATCATGCACGATAGTTTGGATACCTTTGGTGAAATTGCATATTTAGTTAATTTTCAAATTGAAAATAACTGCATTTTAGTGTGCAACTTCAGCACAAACAGAAATTGTGCATTTAAATTTGCAGAAGCAAGTTCTCTGTAAAGGGGTATACAAGTTATACACTCAACCAACAGAAGGGAATTCAAATTAACTGAAACAGTTTGTGTTTTTCCCAAGGTCTAAGCCTGAGAAACCAAGACGTAGGTCTGAGCGGCCACCTGAGAAGAAAGTGGAGAGAAAGAAAGGTAAGCATTACAGCAAAACTATCACTAGACACTAAAGATATTTTACAGAATATGAATTTACTAAAGTACTACTGAATAATCTGAATATTTGAGCTCAAAGTTGGGATTGTTCATGTAGAATTATTTCAATCCCGTCTTGTTGGACAGGCGTGACTTTTAGTGTTATATGTAAAATGTCATCTAAAGCTATTCTTTACAATGGCTCCTTTCATTATCTGCTTAAGTGACACTTGGCTCGTTCTGATTGTTCTTTCTCATGCACAAATTTTCTCCGATTTCCTTTTGGAAATCAAAAAAGTACATCTGCCTGTTTGTCTTTTGGCATTTTTTAAACTCTCAAGTACTTTTATTGTATTTTGGCATGAAACAAACAGACATACATCAACCCTGATCCCACCCAACTCTATTGTACCACTGTTTTCATTTTAAAAGATAATAGTAGTAAATATTGAAATACATTCATAACAGAGTCACAGAAGTTAAAATTATACAGTGCATGCTATATCCACTCATTGTACAGAACATTACTTGACACTACTACAGCTAGACAGATAATGGTTAATAGACACAATAGATATATATATAATATATATATATAAATATTTATTTATTTAAATGAATAAAGTGGTGAAAAATATTTAAGTAAATTTCTCACCCTAAGGGGAGGATAGCAGTCTGATTTATATCATTACAATATTATTAGGATTTATTTGTTCAACTAATGTAAAGACAGGTTGCCAGATATTCTAGAAATTAAGGTTATTATCCTGTATACGATACAGAAGTATTGGATGTATGACATCATTGCTCCAGTGTTTTATTGTACAATTTTTAAAGTCTGAACACTTTGTTTGCTTGGGTCTCTTCAGAGCCATCTCCAGAAGAGAAACTGCAGAAGCTCCACACAGACATAAAGTTTGCATTGAAGGTGGACAACCCAGTAAGTGGCTGCTACATCTTTATGCTAAAATCTCATGTAGTAATTTTTTAGCTCTGACTTCAGGTGTTTGTGAATGATTTATCCTTAAACACAAGATCTGTTGCAGTTAGCAGAACTTTGAGAAATTTGGTCACATTCTATCCTACAACCTTATGTCTTGAGATCTACCTATGATTGTTCTCTTCACATCTCAGGACATTGAGAAATGTTTACAAGCCTTGGAGGAGCTGGGCTCAGTACAGGTCACCAGTCAAATCTTACAAAAGAACACAGATGTCATCACCACACTCAAAAAGGTCTGCTCCCCATGTTGGATAATTGAAATCGTTTTGAACTAAGCAACAGTTATTCCCTGTTTTGAATTATGTAGTGTATAAACCTCAGTAAATACAGTGGCCACAACACTTGAAAAGGGAAATAGTTGAAAATGCACTGTAGGCTTCAGTTGTATTTAAATGCTTTTAGAAGAAACCTATTGCATTTTACAGTTTAGTTCTAAAATAAAACTTAATTCAGAATTAACTACAGTGTAGTCTGTATTTAGTATGTTGGCAAATATCCAAACCATGCTTTTCTGACTGCTGCAATGTTTGAGATGACCAATGTTATTGTTTATCTGAAAGATTCGCAGATACAAGGCAAGCAGTGCAGTAATGGAGAAGGCTACTGAGATCTACAACAAATTAAAACTGCAGTTTGTAGGCAAGGTGGAGGCAAATAAACCAAAACCAGAGGACAAGAAGGAGGGGGATGATAAAACAGAAACACCCATAACAGGTGACCTCTTTTACCTCCCATCACTTGGGTTATCTGTAACTCTAGTCTTAAAGTCCAGCAGTCTGATATTTTTTCACAAACATGGTATTTAACTACTGGATTATTGTTTTGTGGATGTGTTTAAACAACAAACAGCAATGCAGCGTTCTGCCAATAGATCAGTGAATTTACATGGCCAGGTACTGTCATGCAAGTCCTTGACATATTCTGATCTTAATTAAATTATTTAGGGTTGCACACAGATATGGTTTTGGCAGACATCTTTAAAAAACATTTGACTTGAATTCAAAGATCCTGGTCCTGGTAAATGTAGTCTTCATGTTTGTGTTTCTGGGCATGAAAAATTAATATGCTGCTTTGGTGTTATTGTGTATGGCTCTGTTGCATAAAACTACATGAAAAAAGACATGAATATTGAGGCTGTGGGCTTTCAGTCTGGGCTAACTGGTTAATTGTGCAAACTAAACATACCATGTCTCCATTTATAAAACGAAATGTTAGATTCTCTGTAATGTCACCCATTCATCTCTGCTAGCTCTTCAATTCTACATGGTGTCTTTGGATTTGGCCAAACATCAGATATTGGTTATTTCTTGCTGCATTCCATCCACAAACTCCAGCGTTTTGTAGATTTTCAGTCTATTGTTGATTTGGCTAATTAAACACATGCAAACAAGCTGCTGTATTGGCCATTTGTCTGCTTGGTTGGAAGTTTTTAGTTCATATTCAAACAAGACTAAAGTGTATTTACTGTTTTGGGGCTGTGCAGATTTACATTGCTGTATTTTACTCTGGCATCCAGTAGATTCTAAACCAATCAATGGAGAATCTGAAGCTGTGAAAAAGGATGATGTTTCTGATCCTGAATGTAACACAAAGTCCACAGATCAAGAGGACCCAGCCGAGCATAATTCACAGAATACAGACAGGTAAATGTCCACCATGCAGATGTTGTTTTTTATCATAACGTATGTAGCTGCCTGACTCCTAGGCATTCACATTAATATTAGTACTATGCTGGTAATTGCTATAAATCGCGTCACTCATATCTCATGTTCTATATCAACAGACAGACATATACAGTACAGAATGCATTTCTTTGTTTTGGCGCATGTCAAATGTACTGGTTTACTTGAACACCAGATTGATCTGCATTGTTTCTGCTGAGTGAATGGAAATTTGAATGGGGTATTTGTATGTTTTCTTAATGAAAATATTGCTTGTTGCAATTCCTTAAGCTACTTACTTGCTGTTCACAAACCTTCTAATGTTACCAATGTTATTGTTTTTATTCAGCTTTCTCAACAGTGTTAATTGATTATTTGTTGTACTTTTGGCTATACAGGTCCTTCTCAAAAAATTAGCATATTGTGATAAAGTTCATTATTTTCTGCAATGTACTGATAAACA
>JBBIGC010000039.1:10294176-10316714 GCA_037576955.1 Lepidarchus adonis
CTCTCTCTCTCTCTCTCTCTCTCTCTCTCTCTCTCTCTCTCTCTCTCTCTCTCTCTCTCTCTCTCTCTCTCAGATGTCCCACACTAAGCCATACATTAGGAAGAAGGCCGTACTGATCATGTATAAAGTGTTTCTGAAGTATCCAGAGTCTCTGCGTCCTGCCTTCCCCCGTCTCAAGGAGAAACTTGAGGATCCTGATCCAGGTGAGTGATGACTGCTGGTAAGATAACTATAACTAGTTTACTCATAGATCTTTTGTGAGCATTTATCTGTATTGACTGCTAAAGCAATTTAAATAAGAGGACTACTGTCAAGGATTTTACTATAGTGTAAGCAACTGGGATTCAGCTACATACTAAGAAAATGAATGAATGGCATTAAAAATGTTCATAAGAATAATTAATCGCATTCACCTTTAAAACCATTGGACCTGAATCTGTACCTGTTTATAACCCCCTGTTGGAAGATTTAAGGTGCAGCATTTGTAATTGCTTATAAACTCATGCTTGCAGGGACAGTTCTGCCCTGAATCTGACTTTTCTTTTTTGCACCAGGGGTACAATCGGCAGCAGTTAATGTCATCTGTGAGCTGGCCAGAAGGAACCCCAAAAATTACTTGTCCTTGGCCCCTCTCTTCTTCAAACTCATGACCTCTTCCACCAACAACTGGGTCCTAATCAAGATCATTAAACTGGTAAAAAAAAACTACTAACAACAAGATTAACATAAGTGACAAGATATAAGTGCCTGTCTTTAAAAGTATGTGTGTGTGGGTTTTCAGTTTGGTGCCCTCACCCCTCTGGAGCCTCGTCTAGGAAAGAAGTTGATTGAGCCCTTAACAAATCTCATCCACAGGTAAGATCATCAGTGATGTGTAAGAAACCGCAAATTGTTTTTGGTCAGAGGACAATGACTTTTATTTGTGTTCCTCTGCCTCTCTTTCAGTACCTCAGCTATGTCACTCCTGTATGAATGTGTCAACACCGTTATAGCAGGTGAGTTCTGACTCCTTGTAGTAGGTTCTTTTGAAATAAAATGTTTGGTGACCTGCATTTATTCATTTTTCTGTCTTTGCCATATGCAGTGTTGATTTCTCTGTCGTCTGGGATGCCCAACCACAGTGCTAGTATTCAGGTGGGTCTCAATGCTTTGCATTCTTGGCCACAATGTACTTCTTTTTTCCATGAGGTCAACCCTTTCCACTCCAGTGATATAAGAATGGCTTTGACTATATTATGCCTCGGTCACTTGAATAAAATTCTTCTCAGTGCCATTTGTTTTTCCCCCATCTCAAAGTACCAGGCAGCTGATCACATGATCTTGGAAATACTCCTTTAAGTTAAAGACAATGATGTTAATTAGAAAATTGTAAAAATGGCTTTAGATTAGGGTCTTAGGAAATCAGAAAAAATGCATAAATGTTTCTAAAACATTTCTAACTGAAGCTGGTGTGGAAAGGTCCAAAACATGGTAGTAATGACTTTTTTTTCCCTGTCCCTTTTATTTAAACCCCATCTCTTCTTATGTTCTGTCTGTCTCTCTCTCTCTTTTATTTGGTCTTTTTCTATTCTTCCTTTCCATGTCTTTCTGCTATCCACAGCTCTGTGTGCAGAAACTGCGAATCCTGATCGAAGACTCGGACCAGAACTGTGAGCCTTCTGTCAATGCCTGCAGTGTGTCATTCTCTCATTGTCTGCGTGTTTATGTATTAGCTCACACCCCCACCCCAAGCCATTAAAGTTGGAGGACCTGGTGATCTCCATCCTGGATAACTCGAAGCTGCCTCTGTGCTGTATAGTTCACACTACATTTTCAGGGATTTGCAGAACTTCTGAAATTCTGTGAATATAGTTTGTAGTGGTGAAACCATATTTTCCAGTTAGGATACATCATTATCTTATATATCATATATCTTCTGGAATGATTGTTGCTTTTAGCACAGTCCTTATATGTATGTACTCTATGAATCAACTCTCTCAGTTCTCATCTTTAGCACTGGAACAGGATGGTTCGAGTTATCATGCTCTTAGTGAGTGCAGTGTATAGAGTAGCTTTGCAGTATCTGGACTGGTGCATTTTGTTTGTTTGGTCGCCTCACTCAATCTACATAAAATGTTCTTCATACCAATTTTTAGAGTTCTGTGAAAGTTCTGTATGAATGACTTACTAGAAAAAGCAACATCAGTGAAGACATTTTCCTATTTCATTTTTAACCACCTGTTATTACTTGGGACAGCAGCAGTGAAAATCTTTTGCCCAGTTATATAAGATGGTGCTTTGTGGTTTTTAGGAAAATCTATTTGTAGGAGATTTATTGCATTGATTTTAAAGTTTGAAAGTCTTACCCTAATAAGGAACTCGCCCTTCTAACACAAGGTACCATCAGTGGACAAGTGTATATGACGAATGCGTAAAAATATTAATACAGAAGACCCACATCCACAGTTGTCCCGCTGCAGTGATATTGTTAGAAATGTTTAGGTAAATGCAGATGAAAGTCCTGCCATTCAGACTGCCTCCTTTTCTGCTGAGCGCTATACAACTGGAGGACTAGTTCCTCATTTGTCAGTTGGAAATATCCACTTCCTGTGGGTTTAACAATTAAGTTTCCACATGCCAAAAACAAGTTGACATTTTGGTGGTTGAGTTTGGAGGTGACAGAGGGGTAACCATGGCACTGTTTTGACTACAGGTACCATATATGGCTTTAACCTGTGCTCAGGGAACACACAGCATGTCTCACTTGTGAGATCGATTGACCACTCTAACATCATCTACTTATTGACTTCGCATTCCTAAAGAGCTGGCCAGTGGTCAAAGTCATAATGCCACTGTGCTTTGTAAGATGCAACAAAACTGTGTCTTGTGTTTGTGTTGTCCCATGTGTTTGTGTTCGTGCTTTCCCTGTTGTCATTTTTGTGTTCGTGCTTTCCCTGTTGTTGTTTGTGTGTTAGTGCTTTCCCTGTTTGTGTGTTTTTTGTGTGTGGTGATGGTCTACTAATATAAGTATTTTTATTATGTAGTATTACAGTAATCAGTTGTAAAGTAGCTCCGTATTCTTGGTTTAGATTTTTTTGCCAAGTTTAAACCTTAAAAGGATTGCTTTAGTGTCGCTTTTTGAATCTTGGAGTAAACCAGTTTTTGATTTTAGCAACCAGTATTCAGGAAGCTTCTTAAGCTACAACAAATCCTGAAGAACATCTTCGTCCAATATTTGTGTGTCAATGTTTGCAGTGAAGTACTTGGGTCTGCTGGCTATGTCTAAGATCCTGAAGACGCATCCAAAATCAGTGCAGTCTCACAAGGACCTCATCTTACAGTGTCTTGATGACAAGGATGAGTCCATCCGGCTTAGGGCTTTGGACCTTCTCTATGGCATGGTATGGTAACTATTCATGCTCTTCACCTGCATCATGTTTTATTTTTTAATTCCTGACAAATTTGTTTTAATTGGTAGATTAAATCACATCTTTGCATCTCTATTTCCACTCAGTATTGTTCGTGAATTTAATGTGTCTTGCTTCTGATTTGGAACCTCTCCTGATCATCTGCACTCATTTAATTTGTTAAATACATGCAAAATTAATTTGCCCCTTTAAGACATCCTGACATTTGAGTTTAAACGACCTGTCTTCAGACCCATTTGGCAGAAAAGAATGTGTGTGTTTAGGTCTCTAAGAAGAACTTGATGGAAATCGTGAAGAAGTTGATGTTGCATGTTGACAAGGCTGAAGGCACCACATACAGGGATGAGCTACTCACCAAGATCATTGACATCTGCAGCCAGAGCAATTATCAGTACATTACCAACTTTGAGTGGTAAGAGCACAGTGCTGTTCTCTGTATTTAAAACATTAATATAATTTAATAAAAAATGTGTTCCTCTCAGGCAGCTTTTAGCCTAGGCTCTCTTGGATTAATTTGTGACTTAACTGACCCTCTCTCTCTCCTTTTTGTTTATGTTTGCAGGTACATCAGCATCCTGGTGGAGTTGACTCGACTGGAAGGCACAAGGCATGGTCACCTAATTGCCTCTCAAATGCTGGATGTGGCCATTCGCGTCAAGGCCATCCGAGTCTTCGCTGTGGCACAAATGGCCATGCTGCTGGACAATGCTCATCTGCTTACAGGCAACATGCAGCGTAATGGCATTTGTGAAGTCCTCTATGCTGCTGCTTGGATATGTGGCGAGTTCTCAGAGTATGTCAGCTTGTTAAAATCCTTTTTGAGTAGAAAATGTCCAAAATAAATAGATAATTTAAAATTCTCATGCCATACATTTGTATTAAATTAACCCTCTTAAAGATTCCAGATGGTTTAGTGAAAATTGGATCAGTACAGTCCATCCCTTCATATTTCAATGCTGTCAGTTTTGAGTTTGACACTAAACTCTTAGTTTGCTTCTTTGTATATTGACACCCACTAAAAAATGTTCTGAATTCTGATTGCACTGAGCGTTACTTTGATTTGTAGACTTGATCCAAAATTGTTACTCCATTTTTAAAGAGATTTTTTTCCCTCCCCTCAGGCACCTGGAGGACCCAATGCAGACCCTGGAGGCCATGCTGAGGCCCAAAGTGGCCACCTTGCCAGGCCACATCCAGGCAGTTTATGTGCAGAATGCTGCAAAACTGTTTGCTACTGTGTTGAGGAAACAAGAGGGGGCGACAGACAGCCAGGCTGCACAGGAGACTAGCCAGCTCCTCATAGAGAGACTTCCACTTTTTGTCCAGAGTGCTAACCTGGAAGTACAGGAGAGGGTGAGGACCAAAATACATAAGCGCACGCTGTACAAAACTCGCAGCACATGCCTTTGCCTTGTAATTGGAATGTTATGTTCTTGTTATGTGTTTAAGTTTTATGTAGACTATACAGACACAGATACCCAAATTCACCATCAGCCACTACTGTTAAAACGTTTCTAGTGATTCTATGTGATTTTCATGCCCCCCGCAGGCATCCTGTATCTTGCAGCTAGTCAAATATATCCAGAAGCTACAGCAAAAGGATGTGGAAGTGGCTGAGGAAGTGTCTGCACTATTTGCAGGAGAGCTTAACCCTGTGGCCCCAAAAGCCCAAAAGAAAGTGCCTATACCTGAAGGGTGAGTCTAGTAACCGAATAGCAGCACATACACTTATTAAACACTTACATATAGTATGTATGTCATTATTTTTTTTTGAACATATGTGAAACAAGCAAACATTTCACCCCTTTTTTATATAGAGCACTTGAACAAAACCACAGAGGAAAAGTAGTTTTTTTCAGTCATTCATACAACAAAAAATATCAATATTTGGTATTTTCTTCTTTGGAGAAAGTAACAACACCCTTGGCACCAGAAGCAAGTATTACCTCCTTTAGTGGAATTTGCTTTATGCAATTGTCTGCCAGTCATTGACATTGTCTTACTGAAATACTTACAAAATTTGACTTCTCTCACATTAAATAACTTCTTTGGCAAGATGTTTTGAGGTTTTTTTTGTTATTGTTTTTGTACTGTTGTGATCAGATTTTTAGCATGTATTCAATCGAATAATCCCTCAACATTTTAATGGGATTCAAATCTGGGCGTTTGCTTGGTAGTATTCCTTTATATATTCTTCTTGAGTGTGCTGAGGATTGCTGTCCTATTGTGAAAGGTTCAACTTCAGCTTTTGAGCAGATGGCCTCACATAATCCATAAGCAAAATTCCTAGTTGAATCAATATCTGCAAGCTGATGGTATGATGTTTTCCTGCATTAAAGCTGTTTTTGATCTGTGCCACATGTGAATTGTTACTTTGGTCATCTTTGATTCATCTGTCTAGAGCACATTGTTCCAGAAGGGTTTTCCTGATGGCTTTTTTGGCAGACTAGAGTCTTGATCTACTGTTCTTTTTGGAGAGCAAATGCTTTTTTCTGGCGCACTTCCCATAAGGGTTAAAATTTAATCTGTTACTGATTCTAGATGTATGTTCACAGTAATGGCTGCAAGAGTTGCCTGCAGACCCTGCAGTTACATTTTGGGGCTTTTGAGACCTAATTTTACAAAGTTTTCTCTTGAGCCTAATTGATTAGGTGGCAAGTTAAGTCATTGGACATTTATGCCACATTTTCCTTATTATAAAATAAATAATTTCTATTAATTTAGATGTCTTTTTTATGTCTGAGACACATGCATCCTCAGCTTTTTTCCTGAAGGGTCATAAGTGTTCTTTTGATGTTTGCTATTGAAGTGTGTTCTGTAATCAAGCAAAGAGAACACTTTTGAAGATGGTTCAAATTAATGACATCTAGTCAAGGGTACCTGGTCTTATTTTTTCCATAAGACTGATATATTTTTAAAATTATCATTATTGACTAATGTTCATTTTTACTTCTATTTGTTGTGAGGGTGAAATTTTCCATTTTCACAAAAAGAAAAAATCATCAATTAGCAAGGAATGTACTTATAGTTTTACAAGACTGCAAACAAGGAAAAATATAACATTCCTATTGTAATATGAATATTTTTTGTAATTGCTCAGGGTAGTATCAATGACTTTCTATCAAGGTCACCAAGTGCTAATTTGCTATTTTTGTACTGCAGTTTGGACCTGGATGCCTGGATCAATGAGCCTCCATCTGAGAGCGAGTCTGAGGATGAGAAGCCCAAAGCTGTTTTTGCTAAAGAGGAACCCAAACACTCGCGACCTCGTCACACTGAAGTGGACGAGAAAGAGCTTGCAAGGGTATGGTACTGCTTTGCAGTCCTGCGATTCATGTATACTCTTATTACTACAATCAATAAAGCTTTTTTGATACGTGAAAATCATGCCTAATAGCTCTTCATGATTGGAATGGAGAGCCACTGGTGTAGCACATTTGCTCTAATAAATATCATGAAAATTATGCACATTGCTTCTCTGTGCACATAAACATTCTTCAAAGAGCATAAAAACAACACTTATACATAATTATTCAAACGATGCAAAAAAGATTCTCTAAAATAAGCGGTCTATGGGTTTACAAGGTTTTTATATCTTTTTATATGTTATATAATAGTTGTTTTGCTTCAGCATTTCAATCAGGTCTTTTCACAATTACCATGTGGAGAATTTAAAGTATCAACAATAAAAACAAAACTGTACAAGTTTAGTTTATATGCTTTTTGAATATTGTTTATGTGCACAGAGAACAAAAGTGCATCATTTTCATGATTTTATTGCAGACAAGTCAAGTTTATTTCTATAGCGAGTTAACATACACCGTGGTTATTCAAAGTGTTTTACAAAGATTAAAAAGCATATAAAGATAAGTGAGAATAAAAGTAATAAAAACAAATTGACAGTCCCAAAAAGGAAGAAAACATTAAACATATAATTAGAAGTAAAATTAAATGACAAGAAATTAATGATATACAAATTAAAACAATATTTCAGAATGTCTTCACTGTCAGACTCATTCATTGTTCTGTATAATTTTTGTTGACATCCAATCGAGTACGAGCTCAGTTTTGTACTTGGAGCCAGAGCAGCCCATTTTGTTCCCCTCATGCTTGTGTTCTCTTTCATGGGACATCCCTTCCTTTAAAATGCAGAGCTATTCTGACTGTTCCTATTGACCTTCCAAAAATTCATGCCATACTGGCTTTCAAGTTGATCATCATGCTTTCATTTCTCTCAACAGAGGAGGGAAGCTAGGAAGCAGGAACAGGCCAACAACCCCTTCTATATCAAATCCTCCCCATCATCTCAAAAGGTTTGGTACTGAACATATTGTCTTGTACTAAAATGCCATCAGGATTTATACAGGAGTTTGTACGTTCATCCATGCAGGTATATCAGGAAACGCCAGGTGTAGAGCACATTCCAGTTGTGCAGATTGACCTCAGTGTGCCTCTCAAAGTCCCAGGTTAGCCCTTCAGTGTCTGTCTGTGTCTCTTGAGGGTATAATAATACATGATTAATTTTTGGTTATTGATTGGATTTGGGCTACTTTCAAAAGGGGCTCCATACCTAACTATGTAGATCAGACCAGCTTTGGTTTGTATTCACACTGTATCACTATTTCTGCTGTACTTTTGTCACACTGTCCTTACTTAGGGATGCCCATGTCTGACCAGTACCTGAAGCTGGAGGAAGAACGTCGGCAGAAAGAAAAGGCTGACAAAAAAAAGAAAGAGAAAAAGAAGAAGCGAGAGAAGCATGGTAAAGGGAAGAAGGCAGACTCTGGCCCTGAAAGTGAGGAGGACATCACACCTGCTCACCATGTGGACATAGTCACCGAGGAAATGCCGGAGGTGAGACAAATGAATAGCACCATACTATGTAGCTGGTTCTAAGGTTATAGAGTTTACAAAGGCAAAGGGTGGTGCTTGAATTTAAAATTTGTCCTGAATAGCTTTTTTTTGTTCTTCTTCTCAGAATGCCTTACCAAGTGATGATGATGACAAAGACCCCAATGATCCACACAAAGCCCTGGATATAGACTTGGACAAGTATGTCAGTCACTATGCTATATCTGTAATAAATGAGTTACAATTTTTGTCTTTGTATCTACCATTTAAAAAAATCCTACTGCCCTTTACATAGTGTGTGAACATGGTCTAGAAATAAAATCTTGTTACATTTAACATTTTAAAGTTAAGAATTAAATTCTTTCTCCCACAAATAAAATTTTTTAGTTTTCTTCTTTCTTTTATGCCAAAAGTAAGAATTATATATTTTGTGTGTGTGTAGATACATTATTGTTTAGAAGGCATATATTAGCTGGATCCTATCTGCAGAAATAGTTGTTTATCCCTTTAATTTATTTTCTAGTAATATAACTCCACTGTTAATTTATATTTTGATGTTTAAGTATATTTCACTTGTGGTCTATTAAGCTAGTCGTCAGCCAGCACATTCTTAAATGCCATTTGATCTGCATCTTTCTTTCTGTCTCGTGCATATGCACATCTGTCTTTCTGCTAGTCTGCTTTCTGGCACTAACTGCAGGTGAGTGTGTTTATAGACCTATTGGCCAGTGTACTGGACAACCCAGTAGAAAGCCTTGGTATTCCACCATCCTTAACTAGATATACATTTGTGTGGGTAATGATTGTTGAACTTCATCTGAGAGGTGTGTGTGCGTGCTTGTATGCTTGTGTGTAACAAGAAAGCACTCATTCAGGAATTGCCTGTGCTTGGCAACCAATTATTGTGTCCAATTATTGTAGAATAATGAATTATTCATTAAAATGTTTGTAAATCTATTTTAATGCCAAGACTTTGGATCTGGATTTGGATCATACATACACATTTTTTTTCATGGTTTCTGCTGAATGATTGCTTTGTTACAGGCCAAATCCAAATGGCTTCTGGACCCAGTCAAATTTACTCCTCGCTTTGTCAAGGCTGACCCTTTCATTTTGTTTTGGCAGTATCTTAATACTTTCTGAAAGATCTACCCCTGCTGCACTAGACACTGAAAGTTAATCCTCTTTTCTTTTGGGAACTTATAAAGAATGTTCATCATTGAAACTGTGTTTCTTGTATGTCTTTCCAGGCCCCTGGCAGACAGTGAAAAGCTTCCAGTGAGGACACACCGCTCCGAGGCCCTGAAGAGCCCAGATGGAGATGGAGAGAGCATCCCACAGGAGCCCAAAAAGAGAAGCAGCAAGGAAAAGAAAGAGAAAAAGAAGGACAAAGATAAGGACCGGAAGGTACCCAATGCTAAATTACACATTTGATAGTTCTTGAAGTGAAAAATAGACAAAAGGTCAATACAACCTATACACACACAGACAAACATGACCAAAAAAATAATTCAGACACAACCGCTTCTGTGAAAGGATGGAGCATTTAATGAAATTATCACCTTGATAGTTTTTAAGTATGTGGTGGCTCAATTATACCTTGAGGGGTGTGGCTGCTAATGTCACAGAACACATTGCTTGGATTCTACTGAATATCAGCACATTTCTGAAGCAGATGTGACCACTAGCTGAAGAGTTTGGCTTCTGCAACAGGTGAATGATCTTTTAATCCACCATGAACTACTTTTCAACATCACAAACACACTTTTGCACTGTCACTTATGGCCCCATGACTTAACATTGTTAAAAATAGTGTGTAGACCTTAAACAGGCTTTTCTTACAATAGGGGAGATTTCTTTGATTTTTTCTTATAACAAGAATAAGAAGACCTCTTATCTCACTCTGTCTTTTGGTGAAATGCTTTGTCCTTGTTGCAGAAGAGCAAAGAGGAGAAGAAGAAAAAGAAGAAACATAAACCTGACCTGGATGAGGAGCCAGTGGAGCCTGTGGCAGAAGAACCAATACAATCAGAGCAGACCAATGAGGTGTCTGCCACACCTACTGCTACAGCTGCTGAGGTATGACCCGAGTTTTCTGTGATCGAGATTCCCTTAGGGCCTGGTGAACCACAGCACTACATAGTTTAAATTTAATGCATTGAATCAGGTGTTGTAAGTCAGCGGGAGTATGTATAAAAGTATACATACCATGTTTGGTATATACTTTTATAAAATCATCATACAAAGATGAGTTTGATTATGATCCATCATACTAGGGAACCCATTTATTCTATTACCTTTAGTGTACTTTGTACTGAGATTATATAAAGTTATTGAATGTCCTCCTACCACTCTGATTGTGCTGTGATTTTTTTTGGCTTTGTTCACTCTGCAGGTAAAAATGGCCCAAATCAGTTGTATATATATTTGCCATGTTTACTGTTTTCAGTAAACTTTTTTCATTGTGGCTACTTAGTCTACTAGTAACTAGTTTGCCCTAAAACTCAAATATCTATTGGTCCTGTTGATTCAACATTGCAGTATGTGTTTCTGGCTGATTGCTGTTGTACATTAAGTCTGTAATATGTTCAGACTTTAATTAGATATGGGTTGCGTTAAAAATACAATGTGAATGTATTCACATTTGATATTTTTTTTAATTGGGCCACTTTTACAGGCAGTCTGAACATTGCTTTTATGAACTACTTTTCAGTATTCCATTATTATGACTTATACTTTACCTAAACTAGGAAATTATAATGGAATACACTGCTGGACTGTCAAATTAGGCAAATGGTGCCTTCAAAGAAAAAGACAAGTGCAAACTGGAGTGCCATAAAAATAAAAGCTGGGGTAAATTTTTAGAAGAAGTTCAAGTTTTCATTTATCATGTGCAGTTATATACAAGTACAACATACAGTGACTTTTTTCCAGCAACACCCCTGTGCTGTACATACATTAGACAGAACACTTTTAAAGGGCAAAGCATGCAATGGAATGACAAATGTTGGTTATTAGACCACCCTCCTTCTATTTGTGATGTTTCAGAGACAACACAAGTAAAAACAAATGGCATTTTTTAAAGTGAAGGATTTTATCATTTTATCATATCATTTGAGGGAGAAAAAAATCAAAAACCTACATGCTCATCTCAATTTTGCTAGAAATTATCTTAAATAAATTAAAATAAATTGGAGTGGCCCAGTCAAAATTCTGACATTAATCCTATTCAGGTGCTGTTGCATGACCTTAAAAAGTCATGCAACAGAAAAAGAAAACCATTCAAAGTGGATGAACTTACAACATTTCTTCAAAGATGGGTTGACCAAAATTCCTCCACCGTGATGAAAAAGACTCAAGACTAAGTTATTGCAAGTTATCGCAAATGCTTGATTGCAGTTGTTGCTGCACAACCAGTTATTAGGTTTAGGGCAATAACTTTATTACATAGGGCCATGTAGATTTGTATTTTTGTCTTTCTTGATGATAAAATCCTTCACTTAAACACATTTAGTGTTTACTTGTTTTGTCTTTGACAAATAACATTTAAAACATTTAAGTGTGACAAACATGGAAAAAAAAGAAATCTGGAAGAGCGAAAACACACACACACGCGCGCACACACACGTGTCTGTGTGTGTTTACGCACACACATATAGCCAGTAAAGTAAGTATTGAACACATCACTAATTTAAGTAAATGTATTTCTAAAGGTGCTATTGACGTGACATTCCATCCCAGATGTCAGTAACAACCCATCCAATCCAAACACAAAAATAAATCAGTCCATAGATGTCCATACATTTAAGTTGTGTGCAACAATTTGGAATGACCCGGGATAAAGCATTGAAGATGCTTATTGAAATGTATCTAATACTTTTGTACAAAAGCCTTTGTTGGTTATGACCGCTTCAAGATGCCTCCTGAATGGAGAAACTTCTGTAAATTGATTTTTGATTTTTATGAAGCATGCCAATGCTGAAAAACCCACACCATGATTGTCCCCACCTCCAGACTTCTCTCTTGGTGTTTTTGGGGTGAAATGCAATGCCTTCTGACCGCTAAACATGGTGTGTGTTATGGCGTCCAAAGAGTTGAATTTTGGTCTCATCTGACCAGACTATATTCTGGTATTTCACTGGTTTATATAAATGCTGGTCAGCAAACTTGAAAATGTGCTTCAAAAGGCTTTTTCTTCAGCAATAGAGTCTTGTGTGGTGAGTCTGCATATAGGCCATTGTGGTTGAGTGCATTACTTCTTGTTTTCTTTGAAACCATTGTACATGCTAATTTCAGATCTTTCTAAAGTACTACACAAATGGTCCTTGACTATTGGATGACTCTCTTGATAATTCTTTTCGTTCCTCTGTCTGAAATCTTGTGGGGAGCACGTGGTCATGATTGTTTATGGTAAAATTATTTTGTATCCACTTCTGGATTATGACCCCAACAGTGCTCACTGGAACCTTCAGTAGTTTAGAAATTCTTCTGTAACCAATGCCATCAGTATGTTTTACAACTATAAGGTAGCAAAGGTCTTGAGAGAGCTCTTTGTGTATTACCCATCACAAGGTGTTTCTTGTGACACCTAATGAGACACTTTTTATAGGGACTGAACCATCCAAAATTATTAACGGATATTAAATTGACAGGATTGATATCTAATAGATACTCATAGATTTCAGCTGGTATCATGGATTCCATGCCTTTTTGCACCTTTCTTTCTTTGTGTTCGGTTCTTTTCTATGTGCCATTCCATTTTATTACACACAACTTAATGTATGGACATCTATGGTTTTCATAATTTAAACACTTATATAAATGTATTTACTTGGATACTTGTTGATGTTTTCAATAATTATTTTACCCACTGTGTATATCAATATATATAATATAAATCATATTAATGCAATAGGTTTCTTGTGAGGTTTTTGAGTACTTTTGCAAAGCTTGCAGCAATGTGAAGTCCACGTGTTGAAACATTTATAGACTTGTTTGCTCAGATTCATCTTGCCCCACCTTGCCCTCTTTGTTCCAGGCCTCCGATCTGGATTTCTGGCTCTCTAGTGCTCCCGCTGGCCCCCCTGCCAAGGTCCGGTTCCTTTCACGATGTATTGTCCGTCTTCTTTTCTCCTAACAATCTTTCCATTCCTTTCTCCCTTTTTTCCTCAACTTGCCAATGTCTCACTTTGTCCCACATCCCATTAAACTTTTCACAGGATTCATCGCTTTTAATTTGTATCCAGAGCTTTTAGTGTGTTTTGTGTGTAACCGACTTGTATGATCATATTTATCTCTGTTGCTTTGTTATAAGCAGTGTTTTTGCAGTCACAGACATGATGGAATCTTGCTGACATATATTCACACTCAAGCTGTCAGATGTTGATGCTGCTCATAGTGGATAAAGTTCACTTAACAAATTGTATTACCTTTTTATTTACTTTTACTCTAAACATTCCTTCTGTGCATTAGTAGGAACTTGTAAATATATATTAATTTACTTTGATACCTTTTACCAGACTCACTTCAGGATGATTTGTTTTCACCTTTTTTTTCTACTCCAGAACATCAGGTCAATCAACTAGACATGAACATTGCTGCAGACTTGTTTCATAATGTCTTTTATATGGGGTGTTTTTTGTGTCTGCATGCCAGTACCTGTATATGATTGTATTTTTTTCTGCATCTGTAGTTATGTGTGCTGAACTGTAGGTGTTTTTTCAGGATTTAGCAGAAGCAGCCCCAGCCCCTGAGGTGAGCTTGGCAGCAGCTCCAGATTCTGAAGCAGATGAGCCCAAAGATGCCGAACCAGAGGAGATGGTGGGTCATAAAACATGTGATGCTGTCTGAGAAATAATGAGCCATGCTTTGATATTTGAGTGCCATTTTGAGTATATATTGGATAGTTTTTCCAATACATTGTGAAAAGAGCCTCTCTCTTTTCTCCATTAGTTGCAAGCAGTGGTAGCTTAGTTTGGTTTGGTTTGGACATTGTCCCTGGGACCAGAAGGTTGCAGGTTCAAGTCCCAGCCCGGGCACCACTGAGGTAACCCTTGAGCAAGGTACCGTCCCCACTTCACTGCTCCCCGGGCGCTGTTGATAGCTGCCCGCTGCTCCACGTGTGCACGTGTGATGGGTTAATTGCAGAGCACAAATTTCGTTGTGGTGACTGTGTGTTCACAATGACAGAAAAATCACTTTCAATGGGAACACCTACAGCTAGTTACAATGCTGTACATTACAATGTCAAATGCACTTGTTAGTTTGCTTACAAATTGGGCCTTAAAGTCCTCTTCTTTTTTAAGAAATCTTCAAAACACAAGAAGAAGAAGCAAAAGAAAGAGAAGGAAAAAGAAGAGAAAAAGGAGAAGAAGAAAAAGAGGCATCACCATCATCACCATCACAGTGATGGAGGAGGTGAAGATTCTGTGCACAATGGAACTCTGGAGGAGGAGGAGCCCCTGCCTGTAAGAATTATAGAACTAATCAGAGAAGTACACTGAACTTTGAATCTTGAGAAACTTGAAAGCAACTGTAATGATTAAAGCCCTGGAAAATGCTTGTATTTGCAGTATCCTTCTATCACACATTCTTTGGGTTAACTGTATGTTTGCTGTTTCTCTTTATAGCCAATGTCAAATTACTGCCTGCTGGCTGAAAACCCATACATTAAGATGGTAAGTACAGGACTATAACTTCGATGGTAGCATTTCAGAACACTGTTTTTGTTTTTTTGTAGTTTTTGTAACTATTTAAGAATCAGTTGGTTTTTCTCAGTCACTTAGGGGTCTTAATGTTGCCCTGTTACCTGTTTTCTCTCTGTATATTAAAGAAAAAAGAGGATGTCAATCAGGTAATGACACAACACAGCTTATGTGAAAGGCTGTTTTCTTGTTTGCAGTGGAATTCTTTAGAATAGAGTTTGGGCTGGTCTGTTGTTTTTGGCGGTAAAATTTGGTGTTGGTCTGTTTTTACTTGCATGCTTGTACTTCTCTCCAAAGGAACTAAGATTACAGCAGTTTATACAGATCGACAGTTTTTTCCTACCTCTTGGTAAATTTGTATCTGCTAAGCATGATATTTGCTGTGGTATTTGTCTTGAAGCAATCTTTTTTCATTAGCAAATAAAGAGTAACATCCCATAGGTGCATAGTTGACAAAGTTTTAAATTTTGTTACACACAAATTCTTGAAAATGAACATGGAGCCAAAAGTCATCTGCTTTACGCAGCAAAGATCTTAAAAATGTAGCACGTTTGGCAACATACATTTATTAAATCTGAAGAGTGAGACACGAGTCTTAGTCTTGACTCTGAGCTCATATTTAAGTCATACAAACTTTTATACTGCATAATGCTAAGAAGGTGACTCAGTTTCTTTCACTTGTTTGGATAATTGTAATATGTTATTCCCTGGTATACCCAAAAAAAGGCAATCTGCAGCTTACCTGGAAATACAGTATCAATAATTATTAAAACACAGAAGCATTAAAATATTACGCCAGTACTGGTAGCACTTTGCCAGTTTCCTTTTCAATTCAGAATACAGATAGTCTATGATTATATTAAGAAAATAACCCTTTTTTTTGTTGTGGAGTCTTTTTGCTCCATAACAATGTGTGTTTTTTTGCAGTTATGGTATCAAACTGTGGAGCTTTAAAAAAAAAAAAAAAGAGAGAGAGAGAGAAAAAAGATATATATATATATTTTTTTTTATTATTTTTAAAGCTCATAACACTTATGCTTTTAATTAAAATTATTTTAGATTTTTAATTGAGCTTTGATTTATGTTTTTAAAATGAAATTAATTTATGTATTTTTCTTTTCACAGATTTTTTTTGGTTATTGCTTTTGTAATTCATTCTTTTTAAAAACATTTTATTAATCTCTTGTTTTTCCCCAGTTTTTTTTATTTGTTGGTGCTAATGAACTTTTCTTATTGCAAAGCATGTTTGAGCTATATTTTAAATTATTTAATAGATTTTAAATGAAATAATAACATTATTTCATCAGAATCAAAAACCAAAAAGACTTCACAAGTGCTTAATGCTTATTCTGTGTAGTAATTTTACATTTTCAACACTGACAGGTCAGTCTTTCTTTAGTTTCTATGCGCGTTCTGTATTGCTCTTTACTTTAACGTGTTTTTTTTAAAAAGGCTTTTTTTTTCTAGGTGTACGATATTCAAGGCAACTTGCAGGATGGTAGCCAAGTGGTTGTATCGGTCATCTTTGAGAACAAGAGCGACGATTTCCTCAAGTCTATGGAGTTCAATGTGCTGGACTCACTCAACTCCAAACTACAAAGACCAGAGGGAGCTGGGCCCCATGATGGGCTTGTTGTGCCCTTCCAGCTGCCACCAGGTACCAACCGCAATGTTGTGTTCCCTACATGTGTACTTCTTGATAAAAAATTGGTATGATTCAAATTGCTCTTCAAACATACTTAACATTATTAAAAGTAACAAGTGTCAAAATTATTTTGGTTACATGGCTATACAGAGTATGTTTCCCAGTTTGTTTCTTAGAAGGTTTCCCTAAAAGACTGGGTTGTATTTTTTTATGTAAAAACTAAAGCAAAAAGTTGAGTCAGGTTCATGAATTTTTCTCTCCAGGAGTGTCAAATGAGGCCCGCTTCGTTTTCTCAGTACAGAGCATCGTCATGCCTCAGAAACTGAAGGGAACCCTCACCTTTATAGTCAAGGTAAGACTTTTTATAAAATACATGTAAGGGGACTTGCATATTGTTTAGAGCAGGTTTTTTTTAAGTCTTGTTCCTAGAGGCTGTCCTGTATTTTCAATACTTCCCTTTTTTATAACATCTACTTCAACTTGGTTTCAGCTCCGTTCACTTAATTTAATCAAGCAGCTCATTCCGATATGTATCCTGATACAAAATGTTTATTTCTCACAGTACGCAATATTATTCCTGGTGTTTTTATTTTGTGAGTTTGAATGTTTTGAACAGAGCATGCAGATTTTGAACAAATTTAGTGTTGTGCCCTTAATCTTATTAAATATGAGTAATACATGCACTTGGTTTGTTTACTTGATTTAATATTGGTGAAATACTGAATGTATTATAAACAGTTAATCATTGTTATACATTTAATCATATTTCTCACCACTACTACAAACTACCATTGGTTTCCTGCCAGTCGGAAGATTCCTCAACACATGAGAAACTGGACTTCAAACTGCACTTTACCTGCACGTCGTACTTAATCACAACACCCTGTTACAGGTCAGAAACAAGATGTTTTAATTCAATTGAATTGAATATGGTCTTTTGGTTTATTTTGCCATCACCAGTTTTCAGTTTGTTCAGAGAACTTTGTCCATGTAATTGTGCAAACAGTGATGCATTTGCTAAGCTGCTGGAGTCTGGGGACTTGAAGAGCAGCTCTTTGAGGTTGGAGGGAGTCAACATGCCCTTTCATCATCTACTGGCTAGGATCTGCTTCCATCACCATTTCTCTGGTAGGTTGAAAACCTCAAAGAACATATCAAATTTGTCCTTATTGTTGATTTCTTACAACACGGAATGTGAATCTTAGCCGGACCCAAACGGGTTATAGAAAGAAATGGAGTGATTCAGTCTTCGTATCGTTTATTCACTTTGACAGTTGTGGAGAGGATCGACTCCTGTGCCTCCATGTACAGCAGGTCAATCCAGGGTCACCATGTCTGTTTGCTGGTCAAAACTGTGAGTTCTCAGTTTTGTCATGTTCATGTTTTTAACATATTAGTAATGTTAAGTATATATCTTGTCACTGTTCTGTTCTCCTTTCACCATGCAACTACATCTCACTTCTCTTTTCACTTCCTCTGTTCTCACTTCTCCGCTCTTCTCTCAGGCTGATCAAACAGTCTCCATTGATGCTAAATGTGATGAGCCATCGCTACTGGGGAACGTGCTGGATGAGATAAAGCAGACCTTCTCACAGTGCTGATTGTGTCCGAGAGACCAACGGTGCCCTTGCCCCTTTCTCCCATCCCACAAACCCTTTCAACAGTCAATCATTTCACAAACACTGAGGCTGACTTCCCTTCTACTCCATCTCCCACTTCCATGTATTTATTGGATCTCTAGTCAATTATTCCTTTCTGCTCTTTTGGGATCATACACAACTTAAGTTGTGTAGATCCACACTTGTGCTCCACTGCAAATGCACATTCCTTTTGTTGTTTTTCTAAAACCTCTCTCCTGCCTCAGCCCGATCTTCAGTCTCACTAACCTCGCCAACCTCATTCTGCTCTTCTGTTGTCTTAATAGTCTGACGTTCATGTAACTGGATTTATTTCTTGTCAATGATGTTGAGTGACCTTTTTGTATTGTTTTGAGTTTTGTTTGTTGCTTTCTTTCACTTCTGAATTCTGCGCCTTTCTCCCTCTTTGCTTTAATCATGAGCTTAGTGTCTTTTCCTCCTGTGTGTGTGTGTGTGTGTGTTTGTGTGTGGGGTGCCTGTGTGTATGTTTATCTCTATTCTTTAAAACCCTTTTGTGGAGAGCTTCCTAAGCTTCATCCCAAAAAAACTTGCCCAATCCCGATTCCCAGCCTCCAGTAGGCCTGAATTTTGGTTTGACCGCATACCCAGAGAAGTTCTACTGCACAAGCCCTGCCACGCGAAATATGTGACCTAGTGCACTTTTGGACTTGGGAAAAACGGGTGAGTCCTGGGACCATGTTCTGACTAGCTTGAACTTACTCGTGAAACGTACAATGGAATGTCCTCACACTGACGGAATGAAGCAGACACAACACCCTTACACTTCTGTGTGTGTCTGAGCCTTTTCCATTATAAATGTAGAGCTTACAGCTTTACAAGTTTACTGCACACTAAAAGACTATGAGGACGTTTGTAATAATGAACAACTAAATAACAAATAGGTTAAATGCTTACTATTCTGTCAGGGTCATCAAGGTCATTTCTCCAGGTCTCCTTTGTCTCTTCTTGTAGAGAATCATATTAAGAAGCCCAGATAAATGTGTGCTCTTGAAGGTTCTACAATCCATTTTGAAGGACTTCTCATTCTGACAAATCGGTTACCAAAAACAAAAATACCAGTTTAAAATATATATTCTTCAGTCAGTATTGTATAAGTGATTCATTCTCTCTCGCTCTCTCTCTCTCTCTGCTAATGGGAAGTTTATTGTCCTTCTGAAATGCTCCCTCATTACCACCTCTGTTTGTACATCTACTAAACTTCCTGTTGTCTGGACAAAGGCCTGGCTCATGTCTGTGTTTATCTGTTTGTCTGCCTTGTTCAATCAGCAGTTGTGAAATCTTTTCTTCCCTCATTTTTTCCCCCAAATGCCTTTTTTCCCCACTACTGTTCTTGTGCTGACTAATTGAAGAACGTGTTCTAATGTCATTTCTACTTTTGTTTGCCTGGTCCAGCACGCTGTAGCACTCAGTTGTAACATCCAACTGAATAGTAATCTTTTGTTAAAACGCTAAAAAAATTTGGTTTGTTGCTGGTGTTTAAATGAACCGCATTAGTCATAAATCTGGTGACTATATCTTTGATCTCAAGATGTTTCTCATGTAGTTGCACATATTGACCATGCTAGCTGTTCATACAGATGACCCACCATATTGCATTGTCAGATTTACAGATTTTTAAGGATTGTCTACCAAAAGTCCACATCAGGTGTTCCAGTTGACAAGATGACTAAGTGGACATCTCAGTCACCCTGAAGGCACCAGGTCATCTTTATAAACACAGGGCAAGCTACAGGATACTGGGAAAACCAACTGTAATTATTAATAATACTGAAGATACTTTCTGTGCGGAGTTGATTTTGAAATTTATATCTTGCATGAGTAGGAATGTATACTTTTTGTTACTTTGTCTAATACAAGGACACATGCATACTGAAGTTCCCAACCATTCCTTTCTTGTTGTATTTTCTAGTTTTATTTTATATATAAATATATACAGTATATTAAGTAAAAGTTGGCTTCTTCATGCTACACTTTTGATGGTATAATGTATTTTTATCTGTTAGGAATACATGCAATTCAGAAGAAAGATCTTGGAATGTTTTTAATTTTTAAGTTTTGCATTAAATTATGATTAGAAGGGCAGGTTTCGTTGGTGTTGAATACTCTAAGATCGGGATGTTCAAATGGATAATGTGTTAACATGCTGTTAACAGCAGCTCACGTGAGGCAGCCCACCATTTCCCAAAGGATTTCCCCCTGGCAAACTAGTGCAGAAATTGCTGGATTTTGCTTGTATCATTCAATGTACTCTCAATGCTCTTCATTTGAAGGTACTGTCTGATTCCTTCACTATGTATTTTCTGACTGTATGATGTAATATAATGTTTCAAGAATAAATGACTGAAGAATGACAAATCATTTTCCAAGTTTCCCTTAATTGAGGAGTTTACTTAGGCTGTTGTAGTTTTCTTTTGTGTGTGAAGATCAATACATTCCCACTTCTGAATAACAAATTCGCTTTTTAAATCCAGTTTTTATTACATGTTTAATCCCTGTTATTCATGGAAAGGCTATCACACTCAGACAGGAGAGAAGAGTACTGAATAGTTAGAATCACATCCTGAATTGATTTGTTGATTTAGGTTAGAATAGTATAGAAAATGTATATTGTCCTTGCCCAAGTACACAAAAATTGAGCTTGCAGCTTCTGTATAGAATGCTAAAAGGATAATAAAATGACAAATATAACAAGAAAAAATGTTAGTAATGACTAAAAGGCTATCGGTGATAGTTAAGCTTAAAAATTAGATGATTATACTGAAAAAATGCAGATAATGTGGCTATGGGGGCTTCGCTCTTTTGAACTCGATGGAACATGTTAATCGGATCTCATGCATGTAATGGCATATACTTATTAAACATGAACGAGTATTACGCATAAAGCTAACATGAGTCTTATAGGCGTTTGTTGTGGGATGTGGCGTTTCATGCAGAGAAATGCATTGTGGTCTATGTAGTGTCTGGTGCGTTAAAACAGGTGGGTAATATGAGCGGAAAGGTGGAAAGAGAATTGCTTTCTGGGAGTCGTAGTTCATTAGAGGTGAGAGTGTGAGTAAAATAAACACATGGATCACAGCAGTAATGAAGTGAAACCTTTAATGTAGAGTCTGTCTTACACTTGGGAGCCATAATGAAGTTTCCAAACAAGCAACACAAACGAAAGAGAGCAAATGGCACAATGCTGTCTCCCTCCTATAGCGGCATGTGACGCAGAGCATATTCGTCCGCTCTGCACACCAACTAGTTCCTTCACAAACTTTGTTTTTATGTTGTAAATGCCATGTAAAAAAGGCATACACCGACATAGCCACGAATCTCTGTATGTTGAGTGTTATGTAATGCAAGGACCCTCATACAGTAGTTACAGTTAAGTAACAATGACATCAAGAGGAAGTAATTGTGTAAATGGTTCAAATGTGTAAAAAAAAATGACAAACTACATACTACAAAGATTATACTGAACTAATTAAGTTGATTTCGCGTCTGTCTAAGATTACAAGACCGAATCACTTCGTGAAAGATTCGAATCAATCAACTGAGTCGTTTTGCGTCGGCGCGCGCGGGGAAAAGTGGAAGGGCCGTTGAAGCGGCTTCAGTCTCGCTTGGTCACTCCTCTGTTAGCGGTTTCGTCTTATTTATAGCTTTTGGGTTAGTTAAATAGTTGGGGTTCATATATCTGCACGTTATAAAAGTTCAGGTAAGGACACGACTCAGATTCAGAGGCACAAACAAGTAAACAAACGAAACAATGATTCAAAACAGCTCCACTGTACCGAGGAAGTGCTGCTAGCTGGTGTAGGTTGATTTTCGCTGTAGCTGTTTGTCTCTAGCTCCGGTTTATTTTGGAGATATATGGGAAGAATACGTTTAGAGCGGAATAACCGCCCAATACTGGTCGAAAACGGGGAAAGTAGACTGTCTGCTTACGCTGCTAGCACTGCTAGCATACTTCTACAAGTTGGAACCAAAGCTCAGGTGTTACACCGTTTTCTGTGACAGTCGAATGTTGTGACCTTAGGGGGCGCTGTTTCGCATTTTCGTGCTGAATCAACGTAAAGTGCCAACGTATAACTCTTAAAGTGAAATAACACCGATGGCCGCTATCAGATTATGTGACCCTCTCATAACTGGTGTAAAACTTGTAATAGCGTGATCAGATATTTTCCAGGTGATGTTTTATGCAAGAATATTTGATAATTCATTTTGTATAAAAATGTGAATCAGCGCCCCCTAAGGTCACAACATTCGATGGTCACAGAAAACGGTGTAACAC
>JBBIGC010000039.1:10316814-10328679 GCA_037576955.1 Lepidarchus adonis
CGCCACAGTGGGGATGGATGATTGGCTCCATCTGTACTGCAGTGTTTTCTGTGGCTCGTGGTTCACTTGTGTTTACTTGTGTCTCACGTGTGCGTTAGTTTATTTTGATAGGCAGGGCTCCGCGATCGACTAGCGATGCCTTTGTGATCGACCGGTAGCTTGTGATCGACGTATTGAGCACCCCTGCTCTATGGACACAGTTTCCTACAACTTAGATGTTTTTTCCAAGTAATCTCAAATAAATTAGCTGGTGGTTTCTACCAGTGAATACTTTCAAGTATAAAAATGGAAAGATTATGCTGTATAGCTGAAGCAGTGCTCCACACATGTCCTGGCTGATGGACGACATTTTTGCTGAAATATCACTTTAGCATCCTCAGTGTGTTCCAGTCATGATAATGTGTGAGGCTTTGTGGTGATGCATGTGTCAGTCAGCTGACAGGCAGCAGGCACCTGCTGGTGCGTGCATGCACTCAGTCCCTCTGGCAGGTGAAGTGAGCTGAGCTTCAGATAGCTGGGCAGATCGAGTCATGTTTCTTTCCCTGGGGGCTGATGCAGTGTCACAGAGAAATGTGAGCAGACTGTGGGAACAGGAGAGGATCTCTTTGCTCACATTGAGTTCTGGGAGATACTTTGAGAACCAAATAGTTGTTTAGCAACCAGAGTTGCTGAAGCACTGGTTATTTGACTGAAGGTATTAAACCATCGTCTTTTTTCTGTATGATAGTATTCCCCTTTTAATGCAAGAATACAAATTTCTGGAAAATTCTGCAGAATTGCAGCATTTCAAACCTAATAATAATCTATTTTATTGTGATGTGTTTTAAATTAAACAACTGTGTCATGTTCACCTCAGATCTACCAAGAGAGAGAGTGGCAAAAGTATATAGCAAGTAAATCATATGTTTTGGTGTCGCTTTGCTTCTTTAGTTATTCACATGCGAAAGTCAATATGTCATGTAGTTATAAGTAGGGGTGGGTATTGTTAGAATTTTTTACGGTACTGCAACTCTTACCGATACGGTTTATACCCAGTACCCTTTCTTTACTGCTGGAAACGGCTCTGCACTGCTCCGTCACGCAGTGATGTCAATCATCCGTCTACATGTACGTTTTTCAGTATAAAATTAACAACACTGAAATGCAAATATTATTAGGCTTTCTTCAAATCGGATTCGTAAATGTTGTCCATTGCAACCTGTGCTGCTTTGCTGTCGCTAATGTTGGACACGTTCAACTCGAATATTACAGACTTTGTGTGGAGCTTAATTCTGCAGCGTAGTTCTTGCATTGTGGCATGCAATCGGTAAGTTCCAAATTTGATCAATTTAATTGTTTATGAACAACAATGGTATAATGTCACTCAGTATAGAGCTACAAAGGCCACCAGGTGTGTATCAAGTTAGATGCTTTTACTTCAGATAGGTTAATTCAGTAAAGCTGCGGCTAATAACATGGGGCAGCTTATCTTAGCATTTTCTTCAGCTTATAGATTGGGACGTCCTATCGTTTGGGAAATAATGTACTGTTACCGGTACTGTTTATCGGCCTGGTACTTTAACAGTATTCTTATCAGTGCGTTTTGAAGAAAAGAATCTTACATTTTTAACATAATTGACATAATTAACATTGCTTTTACCAAATTGTTTTTTGTATTTTTAAGCATGACTGTCTGTCAGTCAATCAACCATGATATGGTTTGGTGTCACTTTGCTTCTTTAGTTATGCACATGAAGTATCATCCAGGCACCAGCCTACAAATTCCACATCCCTGGAATGCAAAGCACAACCTGACAAGTTAAACCAGTCTAAGTAGAACATGCTGTTGGTCATTTCATTTAACGTTATCTAGGAATCAGATATATGCTTTATGAAATCACAAAATGTATCTTGTTTTTTTAAACAGTAAATAATATTCTTACTTTTTAAAAAGGACAGACTAAAGGATTGCTGATAATGTTTTTAGATGTCGAACATACATTTGTCTATTTGTCTTCTCTTGTCTTCTCTTGCACAGCAGAAATGGGATAAAACTCAATTGACTTGAAAAGACTTGAGTGAGAACTTGTGTTATGTGTTACAGAATTGGATCACAATAACAATATTGTATTATGGCCCAAATATTTTGATAGTCTTCTAAAATCTTAAATTCTAAATTTCCACTCTACACATTTGTTATTTAAAGTAGTTATTTTGCTGAGCCATAACTTTAAACTTGTGCCTGGCAATATTACAATATTTATTGTTATCGTGATAAATTGTGGCCATAATATAATTTTCTGAGCATTTCATTATTTTTTTGGTGCTTAAACACGGTTTCCTTTCAAAGAGATCATCATTAGTTTCGCTTAAGTGAACTTATTGTGCTGTGGTCTGAGAAACACTGAATAAAACCCATTTGTATTTGCTAAAGTAGCTTAAAACACATTGTAAAAAAACATTTTTGCTATATTGCCCTCCCCTACTTTAAACATGTGATAGTTAAAAGCCCTTGTAGTGGTTTTGCTGAAAAATGAGTCAAGATGCTTTCCTCGAATCACTGTCCTTCTCAAATGGAAGAGAACAGGGTTAAAAGTGCTTTTCCTTTGTGACCCACATTTGAAAATGTCACTACATGCCCTGCTACAGTTCTTTTCTCTCCTTTCATATTTCCCCCTGGAGGCACTTTTTTTTTTTTTTTTCTTCTTACCACCACAGAATCTGCTGATCCTGGTGAGGTACGCAGCAGGCTGTAATAGGCTAATCTCCTGAAAGAGGACTCCTGTTCAATACTGACAACTGCTCTATACTTTTCAAGTGATTTTTATTTATTCTTATTTTTTTATCTATATTTTCATTCGTTCTACTTATTTCTCTGTTGTCTTTCTTACATACCGTGGCAAGAAAGACTATGTGAACCTTTTGGAATTTCATGGTTTTCTGCATTTATTTGTCATAAAATGTGATCAAGGGTCTAAAAATGTGTCTAAAAGAATAATGCCAAAAATAATCTTTTTATGTCTTTATTGAGAACAACCTTAAACAACTAATATTTCTAGTGGAATAGTATGTAAACCCTTTAGTTGGAGTAAGGTGTTTGCATATGTGGAGGCTTGTAAGAAAATTAGTTTAGAGGTGTGGACCAGAGCTAATTTGACTGATCTAAACCACACAAACATTTTGAGTTTGCTCAACACAAGAAGAAAACGCTTATGTGAGCTTTCAGAGGATCTGCAATCAAGAATTGTTAATTTGCATAAAGCTGGAAAAGAGCCATAAAGTGATTTTCAAGAAATTCACCAGTCTACCAGATCTGTAGATGGTAACACTTTGGGGCTGTGGCTCCTCTACTAAGAAGTGGGAGCCCAGTCAAAATGACCTCAAGAGCACAACATATTCTCACCAATGAGGTAAAGCAGCAACCCTAAGTGACGGCCAAAGATTTGAAAGCATCATTGAAACTGGCTAATCTGTGTTCATGAGTGAACCATGAACCATTATGCTTCTAACAATATATTATTTATGTAAAATAAAATGTATTTTACATAAATCATAGCAAAAGCTATTTTCAAAAACTCAAATGTTTTCAAAAGTTTCATAATGTTTGAAACCCTTTCTGGAATGCAATAATGTTAATTATAATAATAATAATCTTAACTTTAGCCATAACGCATCTTTCATATGTCAATATATAAATCTCACAGGGTGAGAACTGACGGCAGTGGTTGGGTGTTATAGTCAGCATAAACAGTAATATAATAAAATATTTAAATTAATATATAAATAATACAATATTAAAACAAATATAATAACTATATAGTCACAGTCCCACACTAACAGGGAAATACAAAAGCCAATCACATTGGCGATATGTGATTAAGAGGCTCGCCTCACAAACACACATTGGGTCCCCATCGATCCCATTGGCAGTGTGTGTTTAGGAGTTGGGCTCTCGGGAGAGCGAGAGCATAGTTTAACCCTCTGTCTACCGAGTTGAATTTCCATAAAATACATTCTAGGAGAGTTACGGTTTTGTTTGATCCAAGTAATTGGTGAAGACACTTCAGCAAACTCTAGATATTAGATGAAGCTGAAAGAAGCAGCTTGGTCCAAAATGTCCCAGTAATGGTCTGCAGCCTGATGGTTGTTGGACAAGCGGTATATAGTATATAAAACATTGAACAAGCTGGGTTTCTTTTAGGGATGTGATAATATATCAATTTGGCGATTATATCATCATCCTTGTTCATGCGAAACAATCAATATGCAGACTCTAATATCAATATTTAAGTTAATAAACCTTCACCGCCAATCTGACTCACAGGCATCACTACTTCTCTCATCTGGGTGGCGCTGCTCAACTAAGTGCAGGAGTCTTGGGTGAAAGCTGAAGTAGTACTTTGCAACAGGTAGAAAGAAAAAAAAAGCCTGAGACGCCCCAGCCACGTTTAAATCTAAAGTCTGACTTTGGCTTTTAGAATATTGATGTAACAGAGCGTGGATTATTTTTGATGGCTGTATCTCTGTGCGTCTCTTTCCTGCACTTCTTTCATAGATTGGAAGACGCTACCAGCGAACCATAAATGTGAGTAAACACACATCGCTGGAGAGTTTCTTTAAAAATGGGAAAAGTCTCAGTAATCCAAGTGTGCAGAATTGCGTGTCCCCGCCAATATCTAGTATTTGCTGAACAATAATTTAGATTAGAGAAGAAGCATATTGCTACATAATTCGTCCATTATAGACCGGGTTAAAACTAGTACACTGTAGCGTAAGGCGTGTTTCATGTGGAGCATTGCAATGTGGTGTCTGATTCGGGAAAATAGGTGGAAAGAGTTTGCTTAATGGGAGTTGTAGTTCAGTTGGTAGCGCAATGCGCAAGTGAAGCAGTCATTCAATATTGAACAAGAGTCCAGGGCTTTGTGTAGTTCCCCTTTTTAATAGATAGAAAATGTACTACCTGTACTCTTGATTGGTGACATTTTCTCAAACCCATTAAAAGGATGCTAATAAACTGTATTTGGCTCTCCAGTGACCTCCAAGTGCTTGTTTGCATGCTATGTAGGTTACCATAAGGTGTATAGGCTAAAGTCATTATGTCATGTAGGGTTGGGTATCATTAGGATTTTAATGATGCCATTACTCTTACTGCTACTGCTTATCAGTCTGGTACTTTAAGATTATTGGTACTATTAAAAGAGAAAATCTAGTTAATAACATAATAAACATTGCATTATTTAACAAATTACTTATTCAACAATTTAGCATTATTATTTTATTTAATTTATTTGTTTTACATAATGACAAAATTAAAAACAACTGTCCTTTAATCAGACCCTTAATGCTAAAACTAGTTGGCACACAATGTTGCCTTCAGCGAGTGGCATTAGGACAGCGGTCCCCAACCTTTTTCGCGCCACGGACCGGTTTAATGTCGGACAATATTTTTGCGGACCGGCATTTAAGGTGTTGCGTACAAAAACAACAAAAAATGATACGACCAACACAACAACGGTGGTATTTTGTAAATACTAATAATAAACTTGAATCCACTGTGTAATTATATAACTTTTTTAGGAGCGTCTTTCTGAAAAGCGCTAACAACAATCCTCTGCTACTCATGCACCCTGGTCGCTATGGTAACTCATAAATGGTCCTTTCAGAATAAGTTTTCAGTGCTCTTGTGGCAAAGTTGATGTCTCAAACATGCATAGATTCTACGGATTGAGATCGTATATATAAAAAAAAGTTAATATTTTTTGTATGGCCCTCGGCCCGGTTCCAAATGCTCCATGGCCCAGTGGTTGGGGACCACTGCATTAGGACACTTATTTTTCTGGGTTTGTTTTGTGTTTTTTTTTGTTACTGTGTGCGTGCGCAGTATTGAAAGACACAGTGTTCAGGTGTTGCATGTTCATCTGGGCAGTTTTTCCCTAGAAATGGGTAGAGCATACCTAACAATATGATTGGTCACTACACATGTATAAAGGCTTCATCATTTTTATCTACATTTTTTATTACTTTTTATTAATAATAACTTTAGAAAAGTGTGTGTGTGTGTGTTGCAGTCTGCTGATATTAGACTGTATCTTTTAGATTTAAGAAAATTAAAGTATCTGTTTATCACCCATTGAAGTGTAATTATGCACTTAGACCATAATCAGATCTGATCCATGATACTAAGTAAACAATATGATGTTTTCTATAGAATTAAGAAACATTGTAGCTTGCGTTGTGAACGTGTTGTATGAGATGTACCAAAACTAAATACAACGCAAGTACAAGTAGACATTTCATCCTCTTTGATATTGTGCCTACCAATAAAATGTGATTGTACTCCAGAAAATTGACATTTTGTAGTCATTTTTGTAATTTAAATAAACAAACAACATATCAGTTGCATGGAAGAAGCATATGTTTACATTTACCACACTTAGTAATATTATTATTTTATTATAATATCAAATTTGAATTAGGTGATCTACAGTTGGTGCCACATTTGGATTAAAACCTGTTTGATTTAAGCTACCCTGAACTAATGTTAAGAGAACTGGGTTTGCACTTTGGGTTTGAGTTTCAAAACCAGCCAGCAGGCTGAAGTGCCCTTAAGCAATGTACCTGACCCCTACTGCGACACAGGTGCTGCTACAGTGGCTGCGCACTGCTCCAGGCATGTGTTCACTGCCTTGAAGTGTAAAATGAGAGTAAAGTTCCCCACAGGGAACAATAAAGGAGCCAATCCCAGCTGACTATGGACTAAGGCAGCGTACACGCTGGACAGGATGCCAATCCATTGCAGTACAGGATATCAGTCATTCATTAAGTTCATTAGGTTCTGCACATTATGTTCTTTAGCGGACAACTTTCTGAACTGATACATGAGGACAATTCTACCACCCTTACCCCTTGATCAGTTGGTGATAGTGATACAGTGCTTTCCATTGGCTAATAAATTGAGGCCTTAACAAATCTGTTCTGTTTTCAGGCACGCATCAAATTTCCCATTGATTACCCTTATTCACCTCCATCCTTCAGATTTCTCACCAAGATGTGGCACCCCAACATCTATGAAGTAAGTATGCATACACTGTTCGGATTAAGATTTCTTTTGCTATAGTGTCTGTTTTGGGGTCAATGTAGGAAGTGTGTCATTGAGCATGTTTTATGTGTGTTTTCAGAATGGAGATGTGTGTATTTCTATTCTGCATCCTCCAGTAGATGATCCTCAGAGTGGAGAACTGCCCTCAGAGAGGTGGAACCCCACACAAAATGTCAGGTAATTTATAAGCTTGGGCAGTATGCGGGCACACACTGGTGTTTAGAAATGAATAGTAAGGCTTTTCGCTCACTCTCTGTCCTAAACATGTTTTATTGTCATTTTGACCCACTCAAACAAAGAAACCTCCATTCAGCAGATTGAGCCATTCCACCTTAAATGCTGTAGATACTAAAATTCAACACTATTTAAGGTGGAGCAGCCAAATTGAATAAACATGCTGTATACAGGTACATCTTAAAATTAGAATATTGTAACGTTAATATTTCTTGACATTCTATTAAGAAAGTGAAATTTGTATTTGTATTATATAGTTTTATTTTACATAGAGTTGAAAATTATTTCTTTATTATTTCTTGGAATTTTAATGATTATGGCTTACAGATATTAAAACCCAAAACTCACGGTCTCAGAAAATTAGAAAATCACATAAAAGGATATTTTAAACAGAAATGTCAGGTTTCTGAAGTATGTTCATTCCTTTGCACTCACTCAATACTCCTTTTGCATGAATTACTGCATCAATGTGACATGGCATGAACACGATCACCCTGTTGCACTGCTGAGGTGTAATGGAAGCCCAGGTTGCTTTGATAGCAGCCTTCAGGTTGTTTGCATTGTTTGGTTTGGTGTCTCCCATCTTCTTCTTCACCATTCTTCATAGATTCTCTATGAGATTCAGGTCAGGCAAGTTTGCTGCCATTCAAGCACAGTAACACCCTGGTTGTTGAACCAGCTTTTGGTTCCTTTGGCAGTGTGGACAGGTGCCAAGTCCTGCTGGAAGATGAAATCAGAATCTCCATAATACTTGTCAACAAAAGGAAGCATGACGTGCTCTAAGATTTCCTGGTAGATGCTGTGTTGAATGTGGACTTCAGAAAACACAGTGGACCAACACCAGCAGATGACATGGCACCTCAGATCATCACTGTCTGTGAAAACTTCACAAGTAACTTGGATTCTGTGCTTTTCCACTCTTCCTCCAGACTCTGGGACCTTGATTTTCAAATAATTTTTGCAAAATTTACATTCATCTGAAAAGAGGACTGTGGACCACTGAGCAACAGTCTGGTGCTTTTTCTCCTAAGCTTCTGACATTGTCTCTGGTTCAGGAGTGGTGGGTACGAGGAAAGCAACATTTGTAGCCCATGTTTAGGATTAATCTGTGCGTCGTGGCTTGTGATACGCTGACTCTAGCTTCAGTCCACTCCTTGTGAAGCTCCCCCAAATTCTTGCATGGATTTTACTTGGCAATCATCTCACGGCCTTGGTTGTCCTTGTTGCTGGGGCAACCAACTTCATTAGCAATGACCTTTTGTGGCTTACCCTCCTTGTGGAGGGTGTCAATGATGGTCTTCTAGACATCTGTCAAGTCAGCAGTCTTCCTCATGATTGTGTAGAGTCCTGACCCAGACTGAGACAATTTAAAGGCTCAGGAAACATTTGCAGGTGTTTTGTGTTAATTAGCTGGTGTGACACCATGACTTTCCAAGATTGAACTTTTTCACAATATTGTAATTTTCTGAGACAGTGAATTTTGGCTTTTATGATCTGAAAGCCATAATCATTGAAATTCCAAGAAATAACGGTGTGAAATGAATCTATATATGAATTTTGCATTCTGAAATTAATGTCAAGGAATATTTAACTTTTTCCCCAATATTCTAATTTTTTGAGATTTTTAAATATTTTTTTAGATGTACCTGTAAAATATATCTTTGGCAAGGTATGATGGTATGGAAAATAAGACATAATGTTAATAATTCTACACATTGACTGGCAGCGTGATAAACAGTAACTGCTGGTCTTTTCCTCTCAGGACCATCTTACTGAGTGTTATCTCTTTGCTGAATGAGCCCAACACGTTCTCGCCAGCCAATGTGGACGCCTCAGTCATGTACCGCAAGTGGAGGGACAGCAAAGGCAGAGACCGGGAGTATGCTGATATCATCAGGTAAAGCAGAAGCTCTTGACTTGTTAATTGAACATTTTGCCCACTTTATTATAGCAAAGTGCCATTAGATTGCTACATTCAGAGCTCTCTCGCTCTCACGCTCTCTCTCTCTCTCTCTCTCTCTCTCTCAGGAAACAAGTTTTAGCAACTAAAGCTGATGCTGAATGTGATGGGGTTAAAGTTCCCACAACTCTAGCGGAGTACTGCGTCCGCACCCGCACTGCACCTCCAGACGAGTGCTCCACGCTCTTCTACGAGGAATATTATGATGAGGATGAACTGGATGAAGAGAACGATGAAGATGAGTGTTACTCTGATGACTCTGGCAATGAGGACTTGTGACATCACCATTTCAGAACTGAACTCTTCATTACTTTTAATCCCATTTAAAGGAAAAAATAAAGCTCAGAGTTGTTGTTTTTTATATTAGTTGTAGATTTGCTTTAATTTCTTCTTTGGTTTTGAGTGCTTTTTTGAGACTCAGCCATCACCACAGAGGACTTTTCTGTTTCATTGTTCCGGTACAACTGGTTGATTGGTGAAAAATGTCCTTGATCCAACTGAGCTGTTTTTAGTTCTTGGATCATGTCGATTTCACCATCTGCTTTGTGCTTTTTCCGTTCATCAGTTCGATTAACATATTGATCCAAAACAGGTAGAGGATTCTGTAGAAACCAACTTGACCGTGTGTGTGTGTGTGTGTGTGTGTGTGCTGAGGATTCATTAACTGTCTCAGTGTGGTGCCACTATACATAAGCAGATAAAATCCAGTTCCGCAGACTCAGGGTTCATTCTCTTTATAATTGCGTCATAATTGTTTCTACTCATCAATGAATTTCTTCCATTTTTGATTGTGAGAAAGTGGATAAGCAATACATCTCGCAAGTGTGTTACACCTCTGTTGGTAAGTGTGAAGTACATTCCAAGCTTTTGTGGTTGTTTCCTGTACTGAAATGTCGTGAGGAAACTGATTGCCTTGATTTGTTAGAAGGTAGTTAATGACTTAAACCATCTATGGATGAATCTATGAGTTTAACTCTCACATTTATTCTCAAAACCTTCTCTGCCCCAACTAGTGTAGTTCTTATTCAGATTTGTTAAAGGTTTAGGAAAGTGAACTAAAGACGAATGGTCAGACAAGTCTTGGACTCACTATCTAGTGACATCATCACTACCAGCCTATGATGAGGACTGCTGTATTTTTTTCAGCGGCAGCCTCTGAATCAGGTTGCTACATCTGTTTAGTCAACCAGATTCTCAAGAAAGTGCTCAACCTAAATATTGTGCATTCACTATACTGAAATGTTGTTGATTTTATGTAAGAATGAACTATTCATAAGCATAATGTGCATGAATTTCATTCATTCTTTTGTCTTTCCTTGGATTGATCTTCCTTTCCTTTTCAAATGCTTTGTAAATCTATTTAAACCTTGAATAAAGATGTTTATTGCAGTTACTTTACTTCTCTGAAGTCATAAGACAGTAGTGTTTCTGAAAATCCAAGTACCAAAACAGAAAATACTTCTTTTCTATCTGGAAGTAGTGCTTTGTTGGCTTATTTTGGATCAGATGATGTGAGATGTTTCATACAAAAATGTGAAAATGCCAATTATTGTGTGTATCTAATTATCTTAATTCTAACAAGATTTCCCTTGTTTTCAATAGCTGTTGCGACCTGAAATGAGTAATTTCACCACTAGAGGGTGGTGTTTACTGTCTTTCACCATATGGACCAATGACATGTCACATCCTGCATCCAGTGTTTCTGAAACAGATTGATAAAATAACTGGTATACTGGTGTACTTCATTAGCAGGTGTACCAGTCACAAAGATATGTGCATTGTTTGCTACTGATTCTTAAGAATAGGATTGCTGTCCCTAAGAGATCTATTGTTTTAATTTACACATAGTTTAAGTTCAATTTCAGCTCCATACAATTAACTACATGCACATGTGTCTTGTGTAGACTGAGCCATGTGTCTCCTAAAAGCACCACTGTATTGCAATCATTGATTTACGTATGGAAAAGGTGTAGGAATTACACTTAGCCAGACAATCAAGGTTGATTGGCCTGTACATAAGTAACATGTACCACGGAGTTCACACAGAAGTGAAGCATGGCAAATCATGGTTTAAACTGGATGACATTATTCCACACCCAGTTGGCAACAACATTCTGATTGTTTAGATAGATCCTGTGCTCTGATTGGGTGTTTGAGGTGTGACTAATTGAATGTCTTAATCCAAAGGTGTCTAAGAGCTGGTTTGGTCGCAGGTGCAGGGGGTCTTCGACAGTTTGTGGTTACAAAGCTGTCCCAAACGCCATTTTGTTTTTATAGTACTAAATGACCACTCGCACACAAGTTATGCCCTTTTGAACCAACCAGGAAGTTGCCCAGGTTTATTCGCTTGCTCAACCTTTAAAAAGACCAACCTGTATCCTGTACGTCCCCTACTGGCTTGGATGCGCACGAGAACCTGTGAGCGAGGATGGCGGCGAATGGTCAAGTCTATGGCGTCACATCCATGCAAAAACTAGAGCGTGCAAAATCGCTTGCCGGTTTGAAAGGGGGTGGGCAGTTTGGAGGCGGGGCTTTGACAGTTTCTGGCAATCACAAGACCTTGATCCATCGGCCAATAGGAAACTTTCAAAGC
>JBBIGC010000039.1:10370370-10381902 GCA_037576955.1 Lepidarchus adonis
TACAATACAAATGACAGTTAACAAAAAACTAACAGGATTTTGCACTTATATGAAAAGTGCAAAATCCTGTTAGTTTTTTGTTAACTGTCATTTGTATTGTATTGAACTCCCTGTATATATATATATACTATATATATAAATTTGCTAGATTGTATGTTTGTCAGTTAGCAGGTAGTTTTTTGTTATGCTATCAAAGTTGAGTGTGTGTCACAAAGATACAAAAAGTCTACTCATTTTTTTGAGTTATTGATTTGCAGGACAGTCTGGTGCAAACTAGGTCTCCGTACTCCCCATGGAGCACACAATGTAGGTCTTAAAATAATAGCTCCTGAACCCAAACAGTCTATCAAAGTAGCATCATGTGTGCACAAATCCCTACTGGATAGGCAGTATTTGGATGAAGAGGCCAACATTTTTATAGTAGCTCACATGACTTAACATGGAGTACCCAACTCTAGGCCTAGAGGGCCATTGTGGGCCAGCAGAGTTTGGTAATGTCCTGCCTCAAACACACCTGGGTTAACTCATCAAATACACCTGGGTTCACTCATCGGTTAATTGCCAGGTTTACTGTGTGTTGAAGTAGGCCAAGTGCTAAACTGGGCTGGTCACCCTGATATCCAGTCAGACACGCACCCCCCAATATATGAAGTATGGAGCTATTCGAGATCAAACCTTTACCTGTGATGACACATTTTTGTTCTCCAAATATTGAGCTTTTAGGGGAAGAACATGAAGGCCTCAGAATACATTTTAGCTTGTCTTTTAGATGACAATTCATGTTGCTTTGTCATTCCTATGAAGAACACAGTGATGCTGACAGATAGATGCTTTGGTCCCATTAAATGAGTGGGGTTTGGCTGAAAATAAGATAATACAATATGAACTCTTACTCAACACCAGTGCAGGATGCAGAGCCATCAGTGGATAAATCCTCTTGAAAGATTTTCAGCCAGTGACAATGTGCTGCAATTCGTAATTCTCAGTTGAATGTACAAGCACCTGGTCCAGTTGACAAAAAGTGTCCCCCAGCCTATTAAACAAATGTTGGCACCCCTGCTTTTCAGCACTTGCCTGTTGTCTCTGCATAGCATTGGTTAAATCAGATGCTCAAGAGGGAGCAGAAAGGATGATGATATTCAAAGTGAAGTTTACCAGTTTTAAAGCCAATTTAATAGAGAACAGTAGGCCACTCATGGCATGATTAGAATGTGTAACCGCTGTGACTGTGGAAAGATTGGTTCTTCAAAATGAAGAACTGGTATTGTAACTCTTGCTGCTCTGGGTGTAACTACAGTGGTCAGTTTGGGGTTTGTAAACTATAGTGCGCTAGATTTGTGATTGCTCTGCATGACCGCAAGTTTGTAGACATCTTTACCAGCATTTCTTCTGAAATCTAGGGAATTAATGGGAATTTGTCACCTGTAATATTTTATTTTATTATTAACCCTCTTGAATATTGAATCTTGAATATATGATATCCCCACTTTTTCAGTGTTGGAAAATTGCTTTAATGGTTTGATGGCATTTAGCCAGTGCACATTATTAGGTCAGGTGCTGATGCTGGATGATTAGAGCTGGACCACAAATACCAGTTCATCTCATCCCAAATATATTGGATGGCGCTCCATCACACTAGAGAACATCACAGTCCGGTAATAGTGCCTAATATCCAACCATGACCTTCCACTCAGGTACATGTGCTTCAGAGCATCTTCTAAAGGAAATACATTTCAAGCTGTCAGTGAACGTCTGAACACCTGCATCAGCAATGGGTGCACATTAAGCTTACGCATTTCATTTAGTGTCTGGATACCTATGGACATATAATGTACAGTACTTGATAAGAATAAACATGTTGACCGCCATAACCTTTCATGTGCCACTGTATGATTTTGTGCATTCTGTCCCAATGGTCAGGTGTACAGGTGCATTAACTCTTTTCTGAATGCCTCTGCTGGTATTTGACACTCCTTTTTGTCTCAGTTTTCTGGATGTCAATCTTTTGTGCTTACAAGCTAAACCGGTTCATCAAGCCTTTCATGGTGGTGCTCAGCAAAATCCCCCAGTGTTGAATTATCACCTACAGTGTTCATTTAACTTCTTCAAGTTCAACCAACAGCCAAATGAAGACTCTAAGGACTGGGGCTCTGCTGAACATGTACGACCTCAGATATTTCATACTGTAGATTACAGGAAGTATAGGCACAGGGTGAGGTCACCTTAACTCTTAGTGGAGTATGTGTGTGTGTGTGTGTGTGTGTGTGTGTGTGCGAGAGGGAGAGGGAGGGAGAGGGTGAGAAAGAGAGAGACAGAGAGAGAGAGAAAGAATGAGAGGGAGAGAGAGAAGAAAGGAGGGGGACAGAGAAAGAGATGGAGTGTGGGATATATACTATTATATATTATATATTATTTTATATAATGTGTTTATTTCAGTGTAATTTGTTAAGTTCACATCCATCAGTGCCTACGGTAACTGTATTTTCCAAAAATGTTGCACCTTAAAGTAGCTCCACCCACATTCAGCACTACCATGTTGCCCCATTCAGTTGGGTGCAAAACATTAGGCGCCCCTGAGTGGTATTTTACAAAAGCAGGACTTTTGAGTGAGCCACAAAAGAACTGCCCAATAGGAATGTCACTCACAATGTCTATGTGAAAATAAGTATACAGCTACACATTCCTGCATACTTTAATACACAACTTCAGTTTATTTACTAAACAATGAGACTCATGAAACATTTTAGTGTTAAGTAAAACATGTTTAGTTTTATTTCTAATATGTTTAACAAATGAATGTAAAATTGTACTCTAGAACCACTGGGCCGCAGACCGGTACCGGGCCGTGGAGCATGTCGTACCGGGGCGCGGGCTGGTACCGGGCCGTACAAAAAATCTTAACTTTTTCTTTTTTTCTTTAAAAAAACCCATCTCAATCTGTAGCATCTAATTATGTTAAAGACAACAACTTTGCCTGTATTCTGGATGAAAGTCATGGCAGAGGTTTACATTTACGCGTTACCACAGCGACCAGAGAGCGTGAGGGGCAGAGGAGGACATTACTCTGATGGTTGTCAGCGCATTTCAGGAAGAGGAATAAAGTTACGTAATTTCTCAGTGGATTCACGTTTATTATTTTATTTACAAAATACCCCAGTTTTTGTGTTGGTTGTATCATTTTAGTTTGTTGTTTTTATCCACAACACCTTAAATGCCTGTCCGCAAAAATATTGTCTGATCTTAAACCGGTCCGTGGTGCGAAAAAGGTTGAGGACCGCTGCTGTAGAAAGTGCAGAAATAACATACGTTTTTTAAGGATGTGTACTTTTCCAGTTTCACGGAAAAACATACCTGTGGAATTTAGCACTATCCATCCATGCACGCCTACTTTCTTTATACTACTGACTATTTTCTCAACCCCATGAAATCCTATTAATTCCTAATCCTATTCTACTATATTCACCATGGTTGGTTTTGTGATGGCTTGTATACTTAATAATAGAGGTTAGAAGTTTTAGAATAAGTGCAGAGCTCATAGTTCCCTCAATGGTGAAACACACATTTTATTTTCATTATCATCCATTGCATAAAATCCATACATTTAAAATATGCAAATGTAACTGTGACTGCAAAGTAAACGATGGCATTCACCCGACACACATTTTGTGTTAGAAACCCCCCTTTAGTCCTCCATTCCTCCCCCTGATTTGCTCTGCCAAAAGGATCTGAAGCATCTGAACTACCACAACCAGACACTGCAATAGCTTCTTCCACCCAGGCACTAAGCCTAGTTTACATTGCACTGCCATTTACACATGAATTTTTTACCCACCTGTTTTCCCACACCAGACACTACATAGACCACAATGCATTACTCCCCAAGAAACACCACATCCCACAACACCTACGAGAGAGACTCGTGTTCGCTATATGCCTGGTACTTGTTTATGTTTAATAAATATTTGCCATAATTACATACATGAGTTCCAACTTACGGCGAAATTTGTTTGACATGTTATGTCATGTTCAGAGGAACCACAATGTAATTTGAGGACGCCCTGTATAATATTTAGTCATTTTATTTACAAAACACATCATCTTTATTGTTACTATTTATATTGCACTAACTCTCTATACTCTTTAATCATTTTATTTGCAAAACAGATCATCTATAATGTTACTGTTTACATTACACTAACTCTTTGTACTTTTTAAAGTCATTTTATTTACAATAGAGATAATCTATAATGTTACTGTTTACATGGCACTAATACTCTATACTGTTTAGTTATTTTATTGACAATACTATCTACTATTTACATTGCGCCCACAATGTTAGAAGTCACTTTTTCCTCTAATAATTTCATTTATTATTATACATTAGTCATTGTTCATCTCACACCATCTCACATCAGAGCAAACAGCTTCTGCTTCCATCACTGTGAAATTTGTGTTGTGTTATGATGTCTGTTGTCAAATGCACTGTGCTGTCTGTTTTATGCTTTATGGTTGTCTTTGTAGTGCTATATGTTGCACCATGGGTCCAATAGAATTGCTATTTCTATCTTATTTTATGCTTGTATATGGACAGGCTGACAATAATCCTTTCTTAAGACATAAATATATATTTGGCAGCAGGAATGATTCTCATTTAGCTGAAGTAGAACTTGATATTTAGCTAATTTGCTTGCTTTGCTTGAGTAATGAAATTATTATTATTATTATTATTATTATTATTATTATTATTATTATTATTATTATTATTATTATTATTATTATGTATTGGTTTATTTGTTTAGTTATTAATATTATTAGTAATAGTAGTAATGTTAGTAGATGTGTTACACCTACGTCTGCTACTAACCTACTTTGCACACCCAGATTACTCTTAAACCCAGGCCAAAATGCATGTTAAATTGTAACTGATTTTAGGCCAAAACCAGAGTTAATCCCTGCCACTTTCTGCCTTTGATTTACTTATATATGCAAAACATGTGCAGCCAATCGGGGTTGAAACACGTGAATATTAAAATACGTTGGCTACAGGTGAGGCCCACCCACGGCGATCTAAAGAATATTCAGCGAGGAATGGGCGTTGTCCGTCCAATAGAAGCTCAAGCTGTTCCCGAAGGTCACGCCTCCTGAATCGGGGGAAAAAAGCCTTCTTTTCTTCGCTCTGGTTGGTTCCCCTATCTGTCAATCACACCTCGCTTACAGCCTTCGCAGTTCCACAGCAATACACTCGATTCAGGCTAACGGAGGAAGAGGCTGTGATGAAGTGAAAATTTTACGCGTTAGCTTCTCCCATCTCCTGTAAGAAGACGTCGGTCACTGATAGAGTTACATCTTTCTGGTGAGGCGAGGGAAAGAAATGAATTGTCGCATATGTGTTTTTATGTGCAGAAACGGGTAGCTAGCTGGTTAGCCTGACTGGTTTGAGCGAGCTAGCCCGCTGGCTCTGTGGCGCGTGCAGCAAACGTCCGGCCACTAGCCTGCAGATCACCAAGGTAACGATACGGTGGTTTCAGCACAGGCGGCGTTCAGCTCCGCACGGTCATGTTTTATCCCGCCCTGCCATCCCTTTCCGTCTGTTAGCTAGTCCTTCAGCTAGCTACCGTGTCGGGTAGGTAGCCGATGGACAGTTTTGCGGGCGGTCTGTGTCACTACTCGGGCGCCGTTTGGTCTTGGTTTTGGGGCGGTTAGCTAAGCTAGTTAGCGGAACAGCACGGATGTCGTGGCAGGCAAGCTCGTCCCGTCCTCACCGGGACTCAGGCTGGTAAGGGTGACACAGCGGAGATCTGTAGGTGGGGAAAAGTTCATTTCAGCCTTCTTCAGCAAGACGATCTGCTCTCTGGTTTAATGAACCGAGTTAGACGGGCGGCTGGCCTCAGCAATCACATCTGGACGTACACTACTAGCCTCTGTGCTAATTAGATAAACATTGGCTTCAGCTGTTTTAAGTGTTCGCAGTAGTTCCTTATGTGTATTTTCTGTGCACGTTACAGTTTAATCCTTTCAGTCGTCGTTATTAACCGATTTAGCTATTCAGGGCCCTAACTAACCTCAGGCCCCGCAGTTCTTTCCATTCCTACTCAGCGATTCAGCTTGTTACATATCGAAAGGCCTTGGTGACATGCCTCGTTTTTCCCATTAACACCCACGAGCACATTCCTATTATCCGTTAGTTTAATTTGGTCTGGAAACACTGAAAAAGGGGGCTAGAGCCCAGTCTCTCCGTGTCTTCAAATCGAGAAGCGTCTCCTATAAACAATACGGCGATGACACTGGAGTCCATGATGGCTTGCTGCCTGAGTGAGGAGGCCAAGGAGTCGAAAAGAATCAACGCTGAGATCGACAAGCAGCTTCGCAGAGACAAACGAGATGCGAGGAGAGAACTGAAGCTCCTGCTGCTGGGTAATGTAGTTCATCGTGTTCCTCTCCATCACTGTTCGAGCTTTTTGCGCCAACGTTTATGAATTATGTACATGCACTGTTGATAGCATGTATGCTGTTTGTCCAAAAGTATCCAGACGCCCGTTATGCTATTTTAAGGTGTGTAATTATTAGTACAGCGTAACAAATTTCTGTTTGATCTCCATTGAAAGCATTTCCAAAAGAATATGAAACTAAAGCAGTTCCATATGAGCCTGAGGTTGCAATGCCAAGTGATGAGCATCAGTTAGATGATGGCACTGTGGATCAGTTGACGTCCAGTACCTTTGGCATGAGGCAGAGTGGCATTTGTAAACCAGTACTAATAAAAAAATCTGTGTCTTCATGACTGAATGCATTCAAATCCTTTCAGCAATTATCCACATTCAGTATAAAGCCTTCCCAGAAGATAATACTTAACTGTATAGCACCTTTCATCAGAATCAGAATCAGAAAAACTTTATTGTCCCTAATGTAGTGACTGCAACATATAGACAGTGACATAAAATAACATACATCTTATGCTAATAAAAATACAAAGGTAATAAATATAAAATGTATTAAAGATACAAGGTAAAAATACAAAAGTACAATGGTAACAAAAACTACAAATGTAAACTGTGATTTTCTAATGAAAAGCAGTAAAATAAGATAAATTATAGTAAAATTGCAGTAAATTGCAATGATTGCACTTATACTGTATATTGCACCTTGAGGTTGGTGATCTGCAGCATGTAATAATGTAATGTAATGCTCTGAGTTATGAGAGAGTTATTGTATGGATAAGTGACAACGGGAGGAGTTAAAGAGTCTGATATTCATACAAGTAATACAGCTTAAAATGATTTATAGTAAATAGATTTTAGACAATTGAGAGAATACAAGCTGTTCCTGCAGCCAAGAGAGGTTCAGATTCCCTGTTAACACTTTGATTTCAGAAATGTTGTCTGGCCAGGTGTGTACAAACTGTTGGATAGACGTTATATGTGAGTTTTGTTGTGGTAAAGCCTTTATGGTATTGCCATGCATGTTTGAACTTGAATTAAATAAACCATTAGGGCAGTAGTTATTAAGATTTTTCCTTGAGGGACTCTTTGCATTGTCTGTCTGTTTAAGGTGTCACATGTGCACATGTACATCTGTCACATGGTTTAGTGTTTTTTTTTTGACAGACAGCTGCAAAATGGTATTTTCCACCTAGACTTTAATGTATGCTTTGGTTGTGTGTTTTAAGAATGCAGTTTATATTTGTAGTCCTGGCAGTGAAGATAAAGAACAGGAGTTCTCAGTTTTCATCTTGTAACAGTACTGTCATATGTAGTGTCATATGTAAAGACTACATAGGGATAGAGGAAAATATCACAATTTATAACAATGCCATAATGCTTGACATAATGGCACATATAAAAATGCACTAGTTTGAAAATGATCAAGTTTGCATACAGGAATAAAAAAAAATTATACTGTCAGATCATTGGTCATTGTTCAAGTGTTAATGATGTTCACAATATGCTCAGAAAAGTTTATTGTGTTTCGTGAAAAGTACTTTCATATTCCTTGCCTCTGCCTTCCTTTTTGGACAATACATTGGACATTTACCCCCTCACTGTTGTAAATATTTCCCCTATTGTAAATACACTTCATTTTCTAAGCAGCTTTTGTCTCTTTTATGGTTATTGGATATGGTTGTGGTCACATACGAACAAATAATATGTCTAAGCAGATATTAATTATGCTTTGATTGTTACATTGTTGTCTTTATTGTTTCATTATAAAACAAGACATTTCTTATCACAGAAAAGTTTGAGTGATGTTGCTGTAATCTTAATAAAACTCTAAATAGCTTAATTTGAAAATTGGATTGCTGATCTCTTCGCTCCAGCAGCTTACTCAGTGTTAAATTATAAAATTAATGTGCACTGTTGAATATTGGTTGAGTTTGAACATCTAGTACATTGCAAAGGCTAGTTGTGTTTGGAATTTGCTTTGTTACAACCTGTATCTAACAATGTGCCCATGTCAGACACCTTTTACTGAATGTAACCAAGTGGTATGATGGGGAACTTTTTAAATACATGTCATTCCCAGGGTTTGGCAACATGGGAATAATAATAGTCTAGTATGTCTTTTATGTTCTAAATAATATCAATGATACATGTCTGTATATTAATGCTGTAATAGACTAAGCATTATATATCGTTTCTAAACAGTTTTAGCATACGTTGTTTTAAGTCTGTTGGAACTCTGCATTACGAACCACCATACTTCCAGAATTTTCCAGTGGAAAAAGGAGTTTAGTACTTAATGAATGTAGAAATGGATTTTAAAAAGATGTTTTTAAAGAGTACTGGGTGTAAATGAGTGTGTCCAATGGTCTCTGTTTCTGCTCTTCAGAGAGATCAGTAGGAGAATTTAAAATATCCATTATCCCAGGGGTCATCGATTCAGGTCCTGGAGAGCTGAAGTCCGGCACAGTTTGGTTATTTCCTTGCTCTTCTAGACACTGGGCCTACAGGGCTTGAATTAATGGCCTGCATCATCAAAAGTAACCATTACTGTTTCATTAAGAAGCAAAATTTTGCTCAACTTAAAAAAAATAAAAAATGAGATAATGGCAGCCCTCATGAAGAAAAGAGCATATGAAATGTATGACTTCAGCAAAACTCTTGACAACACCGCAGTCTTGAGAATGCTTGGATGCAGTTTCTCTATGGGGTTGAGTAGCGAGGGTCTACTGACTGACAGCAGCAAGTTTCCTTTATTGCACTGCAGTGGATATTTGATTTGCTATAGGAGAATTACCTACGTCTGGAAGATGCTGCACTTGAATTGTGCAACACTGTCACCTTGGAATGCATCTCATCTTTGAGATCCAACAATGGGATTCCAATGATGAAGATGAGAAAACTGTTTTATTCTTAGAACTCCAATCCATTACGTGACTGAGTAGTTGAAAGTACTTACTTTAGTCAAGGCCTCAAGTCTAATTTTGGCCTGAAAGGCTTCAGCTCATACACACAGCAATGATGCCTCATATTCCAAATGGACTTTGCCCTTTAACTGTATAATAACTTTTAATTTTTTTCAGTTTCTTTTTAATTCTTCTGAAAGTATGTGTAGCATAAACCATAAATGAGAGAACCTGAGAAATGTGAGCTGTGTGTGAAGCTGGAAACCATTATACTTACCAAGCACAGTGAATTGCAGACCAATTAATAACTGCTTACATTAAAAAATGTGCAAACGAAAAATAATTAACAGATTATGGACCAGTAATTAAGACCATTGACATGACATAAGTGTGAAGGTATGCAAATTATTGTTGATCTTTGACATTTCTATACCTTCATTTAAATTTCTATTATACAATCAATTTTAATCTATGATTATTGAGCAATACATACTACTTTATACATACTATTTACTCAGCATATTCGAAACAATAGTAGGTTGTGAAATTCTCTATAAAACACTATAATAACTAAATTATTAAACAGGCAGTGCAGTCAACTGGTTTAAAGTTAAAATGATTTAAACAGGAGCATTTAGCAATGTTAAAAAAACTACAAATGATCACTTACAGTACAGCTGTGTCCAGAACACACACTTCTCAGCACACACACACGCATGCATGCTTACATCACTCAACAGTCAGTCAACATCTCAGCTGACTGAAGAGAAGCATCGTGAATATTTAATGTTGGTTAAGTGGTCTTCAGTAAAAGTGTTGTTGCGCGTGTGTTCCAGAGCTAATGGCTTACAAAACTGACCTCCAACTGTAAAGCGATTTGTACAAAGGAGACATGTCTTCAGCCCAATGCAGAGTTATGTTCAAACCATTGTTTTTATTGGTTAAACTTAGGCTCCATTTAGAGTGGGCACAGGCTTAGGAAAGCTGTTAATTGCTTTTGTGCATTAAAGAAATTAGCTCAGCTTCTATACTGTATATTCTATATATAATATATATGTATATATATATATATATATATGTATGTATTCTGGACTAGTATCAGCCTTACTGGTGCCGTAGATCGGACTGAGATGTGTGCTGTGGTGTGTTCACAATGACAGATAATCACTTTCACTTCACTTTCACTAATTGCACACTTATTTGACTGGTACAATAATATGTAATATCTGGTACTGGTACGTTGTCCTGGTTTTGAGGTAGGTCTCATGCTTTAGTTACCTAAAATGTGTATTTTAAACAAGTAGTAAATTTTATAATTTTTTTTAACAAACTGCTCTGCTGAGTCGTGTATTTTAATAAATCAGCACAATAGACATAATATCAGATTGTGATTACGTTGCTGCTTTAATTTAGCAGACACAGAAACTGTGGAATGCCTGAGATTGTAATTGTAATGATTTCTTAGCTCATTTGAATATATTGAAGGCCAACATTGGGATAATGATAAATAATGTTTTGCCCTGTGTCCTTCTCTTGTGGGATTGGCCTGAAAATGTGTAGCAGGGGATGTCCAGTCCTGTCCAAATATTTCTCCTGATTTGCAGTTAAAATTTATTTGATGTCTCGAGAGTCTGCTTTTTAAAAAGACTGTATAGGTTTCTTTTGCTTACTAGATGCAGCCCTAGCAAAATTATTGTTTTATACAGTATACTATATTTTACAGGGCAGTTTTTAGATGCTGTTTTAACATCCTGTAAACACTGGGTATATATTTTCTGGAAACTGACAGCAATCTTATATGACTTTCATTTAGCTGCACCTTTTGACCATTGAGCATCATATACTGTATGTTTTCTCATTACCCATGTAGGAACTGTAGTGTTAAGACTGACGTGTTAAATCAAAACGATTTTGTATATCTCCATGGAACAGTCTACGACAAAGCTGGAACAGTTGACAAACTTAACTTTCCCCACATACTCTACTTTTTACTCTTTCATTTTAAGTGACTATACTGCAGAAATGATCAGCAATGAAATCTGAATTTTTAAATTATTGTGCCTGAATCAGTTTAGCATAACTCAAGCACACTGACGTTACGATGAGTTTTAAAGAATCAGAATCAGAAAACTTTATTAATCCCAGGGGGAAATTGTTTGTATTGACTGCCACAGCACACAAAGACACTC
>JBBIGC010000039.1:10382056-10418088 GCA_037576955.1 Lepidarchus adonis
TGCACATTAAGAATATTGCACATGGAGAAATAGTGCACATTAAGAATATTGCACATGGAGAAATAGTGCACATTAAGAATATTGCACATGGAGAAATAGTGCACATTAAGAATATTGCACATGGAGAATGAAGAATATTGCACATGAAGAATGAAGAATATTGCACATGAAGAATGAAGAATATGGAACAATAACAAAAAAACAGCCTTTTTAATTTTACGTGTAAAAAGAGATTGTAAAATTTAAAATTTAGGGCTGCATGTATCCACAGATATAATAAGTGGACTTAATACAGAAATACAGTACAGGCCAAAAGTTTGGACACACCTTCTCATTTAATTTTTTTTCCCTGACCATTTACATTGGTAGATTCTCACTGAAGGCATCAAAACTATGAATGACCACATGTGGAGTTATGTATATGTACTGAAAACATGTTTTATATTCTAGTTTCTTCAAAATGGCCACCCTTTGCTCTGATCACTGCTCTGCACACTCTTGTCATTCTCTCCATGATCTTCAAGAGGTCGTCACCTGAAATGGTTTTCCAACAGTCTTGAAGGAGTTCCCACAGGTGTTTAGCACTTGTCGGCCCCTTTGCCTTCACTCTGTGGTCCAGCTCTCACCCCAAAACATCTCCACTGGGTTCAGGTCCGGTGACTGTGGAGGCCAGGTCATCTGCCGCAGCACCATCACTCTCCTTCTTGGTCAAATAGCCCTTACACAGCCTGGGGGAATCTACCAATGTAAATGGTCATGAAAATAAACAAAACACATTGAATGAGAAGATATGTCCAAACTTTTGGCCTGTACTGTATGTCCTTTGATAGCAGTGCACGGTGTCTTGGCAGCAGTATCCTACCTTAAATGAACTGTGTGTCTTGTAAGAAGAATTCTTAATCTTTAATAGTAATAAATAAAATGAATATTACACTATACTTGCAACAATAACATGAATAGTAACAGTCATTAATCAACAAGATAAAAAATAAATCATGTATTATTTGTCACTTTGTGGAAGAACGTTGCGTTAATACATTTAATTATTTTATTTAAAAATTAATAATCTTGGTAAAATTCGCAATGCATTGTTTTTTTATTTGACTTTTTAATATAAAAATATAAAAACTATTTTGCAATTTAATATAAAGCTGGAAATCCACAGCCTATATATAAAGCTTTGTTCAGCAGTTTTCTCAAAGAGGTGTTGGCACTCTGGTCAGTTTTGTAGACATTTTTGAAAAAGTAGTAAGTCCACACCAGTAGAATCTCAGGAATGCATATGTTGTATTTACCCATAGTTTTTGCCATATTGCCCTCCACTAGTATGATCACTATAATTTGCACGTATGTGATTACTTGTAGAACAATTGTTAGATTACACACATTACGTATATAATCAATGTTGACAGTCGGTTTACTTAAATGTATAGATGATTGTCTACACGCTAGTGATTTTTAGCAGTGAAACTGCCTATACTGAGAATGAAGCTGAGCTGAATGTGTGGTGGGGAGAGAGTATGTGTTGGCGTTCTCCACTGGAGAGACCTGAGCTGAGGGCAGCAGCTCTCCATATCAGCCCACACTACTGCTGCACACACAAACGCATGCTGTTGCTGTGTCACATGATTCAAATGAAGTAAAAGAGCGATGGGAGGGATGGTTTTACTCTCACTAAAAGCTCTGATTATTTAAATAATATCCGTCAATTAGCACAATGCAAATTACATCATGCCAGGCAGTGGCAAGTAGCTTCCATTCATTGTTGGTGCTCATGACACATTAATCATCATTTTTGGAGTTCTTAGATTTTTGGATTTCTAGAATTTAGGCTGATTATTACTAAATGTAAAAAGTTTTTAGGTCAGAGACTTCCAGCACTAATTGTTAGCAGTATTAGCACTTTCGACTGGGGAAAAAAATTCTAATTAGCCTCTTTTTGCACCAGTGCAACAGGTTTACAGGCTAGACTGGTGTTACCTGTATATATTGTGCCCTGTTCAATATTTACTTTGTTGAAGTACCTGCTTCATGATGGGAATATCCAATGAGTCAGAGGTGTTAAAGTGAATATGTTCTTGGACACACCCAACCTAGATATGACTTGTTGCTTAGGCATTTGGCTAAAGGGATTTGTTTTTTTATTCTATTGGTGTTAAAATAATAGCAGTGATAAAGGCACTTTTTATTTAATGTTCAATTTAGAGTATATAATGCTAGAACTACATTTTTAATTCACATACATGGGCATCTTTAGATTCCAGAGGCTGCAGATTTTTGATGGTGTTTTATATTCTGTTGAAATGTTTAAAACAATCCGTCACAGTGCTGGTGCAAAGTAGCCGCCTGATCACAGTTCCCTTGGCACCAGGATGACCAATAACATTTAGGATATAAACGTACACCTCTTTCAAATACTCATACAAGCAGCATCTAGGCAAGATTTTAATGCTAAGCGTAAATGTGGCTGAAGTCATGTGCTTGAGTGTGGCATTATTGTTACACCGGTCCCATATATCTAACTGCATAAAGATAGTGTGTACATTTGTATGACTGTGGAATGCCATGCAAATGCTTACCTCATGATTTACGTACTGAAACCTCTTGTTTGCATGAGACGCTTAAACCACGTGTCTATGTTTTTACAGTGTATGCACAGATTAAATACCATGTACTTTGTAGTAGGGCTGTGCTCAAAAAAGTGTTGCAATAAAATATCGTGATCTGCTTGTAGACAGTAAACACACTGATACGGATGCGGCTGCATTGATATTTGCAGGCTGTCCAATCGTTTAATTGCAGTTTTGAAAAAGAAACATCTATGTTGCAGTGAGAGATACAGCTGTATTGTTCCAGCAAATAACATACTATGAATATTTGAGACATGAGGTGCTTTCACACCAAAGTTCAGGAACCTGCTTTTCTCTGTCATGGTCTCAGAACTTTTATGTAAAATAAGGAGTATGATGTTCAGTGGATGTACATGTACATCTTGGCTAATGTGGCTAAAAATGCAGCTAATGATGGAGGATGTATCGATTCTTTAGCTGGTTATTGCACATATGTGTTTGTTATTTTCATGCTTGTGTGAATATTAGGACAGATGTGTGGTGGGAAAGAACTGTGCCAAGCTTAGTTTGTGACCTGGTGCTTTTATGTATTCCTGTCGCTGTTTGCAATCAGAACTTGAGAAAATGGGCATAAACTAACACTTGTTTTTACATTGGCACTGTGGAAACTCACAACTGACTTTGGAATACAGAAGTTTTTTTACATTAGTTTGGTGTTGGAATGTGAACTGTGTAACTGCCGTATATCTTCTAATAACAGCCCGTCTCTTATTGATACCCGTTTCTAATAAACGCCGGGTTTGAAGAGACAAATAGATGCCGGTCTCTAATAGTAGCCCTCCTGCAGTGAATCATACGGTAAGTACCTTTTTATATCAAAAATGTTTTGTCGTCGAATGCTTTCAAAGAAGGGAGAAGCGAAATTTCTTTGTGTACATTTTGTTCTTTCATCTCCACGTCAATCAGGGTGATGTAGGTTGAGCGATGGTAACAGTCATTTGATTTAGTATTCAAACGCTGTGCAGTAACATTCATTCAATCGTAGAAGCTGCACGACATTACCGTACCATGCTTACGGTAATACCATATACTGCTGTACTGATAGTTTCATTAAATCCTGAAATGTTCATCCGGTGTTGTTGCCTATTTTTTGTGGCCATTAATACCCATCACCATACCACAGCCGGTCCCTTTTAATCGCCGGGCTGTCAGAATAATTTTTTAAATAACTGCCAGGGCTACTATTGGAAGATATACGGTAGTATTAAACCTACTCAATATTTCCAATAAATCATCTATTTGTGACTTCAATCATGGCCTTCCAAATTTTAAGGAAATACTTTTTGAAACATAAAAAACAAATGTATAAACATGGTATCATTTAAGCAATAGCTGCCAGTACAAGTTTGTTACAATATGCTTAGGTTTGTAATTTATTTTATGTGTTTTTTAAGCTTTGTTTCAGTAGACAGACTGCTTAGGCAAATGAAGCACTAAAATAGTGTAATTTTAAGTTGTTAAATACAGGATGTATATACAGGATATTAAATACTCTATATGCATTTCTTAATTGAGATGTGTTCTCGTGGTATTAGAGCCCTACTTTGTAGTCAGTGACAATTTAATTTTAGATCACTTGAGAACTTTTCTCTCTTGTGTTTTCCATTTTATCTAGTAAATTGACGGCAGAATAATGTTCTATAGGGAAAGTGCTTTTACTTCCTTAATTGGATGATTTGAACAATTTCTGTAAACTGTAACTTCTGCATAGTGTCTTTCACATTACTGCATTAAAATTTGTTTTTCTTAAATTCCTTTAATAATAATGACAGAATCCTCATTTAGAAGTGTACACCACCTTGTCTGCTATCCTATTTGGTATTTTATTCTATTAAGGTATATATTTATGTATTTTTTTTAATTGTCAAACTATATTTCAAATATAATTTCATTTTAACTCACTAGCTGTGTATTATATCACGTGATGTTACTAGCTCAGAGGGTAAAGACTATCATATTTTCGAGCTGCTATTGCTTTAATGTCATTGAAACAGCATGGACAGAGAGCAGACTCATGAGAATAAAACACTGAAATCTTGAATGTCATGGCCCTGTTAATGCTCTTTACTTTCTTACCTAGTTTATTGTTTTGATTAACAGCATCATACCTCTCTGTGTCCATGAATGGGCATTTTAGCTGATTATCCATTTACCATAAAAGATATTCGCTTCTCATCTAATCCAACTGGGTGAAGTGGTACTAGGAGGTTTGACTGACCAGGAACCAAAAATGGCTTCCCTATCAGATAAACATTGAAGTCCATCACAAGGCAAAGAATGCAGAGAATGTCCTTAAAACTAAGAATGGGGCATCTTGTCAAACAACGAGCATTTTGGTATCTTGCAATCAAGCTTGAAATTAACCTCAGAATTAAAATCCCAGGCTTCTTACTGACATTCTTCCTGTCCATTCATAGGCCGAACCTTTAGAGCTCGGTTTTGGATCGCACCTTCTCAGGGGACCAATTCCAAGTGGCAGGACTTTGTACTGCCAACCACTCTGGTGTCCCAGGCAACAAGATGTCTGGCTTCTGGGTGAGGGGGAGGGTTAAATCTTATGACGGAGGGCAGGCAAAATAAATCACAATAGCTTTTATCTGCCTGCAGTTGTCTGAAACAGCTGTGGACTAGCTTAATGCATGATCTGAAGCAGGTGAATTAATCTCCGGCTTCTTACCTTTGGATGCCCCCCAAGGAGCAGTAGCAGGGGAAAAAAAACTACTGGTGTAGGGTTGGGTGGTATTGCTAATGTTATATTGTGAGTGTGTTTGAAATAGGCAATATATCACAACCTAGTTAATGATTGATGTGATAATGCTCATGATTAAAGATCTGCATTATTTTACACATTATTCTCTTTTGTTGGAACATGGCTGCAGAAACTCTTCAGAAACGTTTGAGGTTATGGGTGCTCAGTACACTGGAAATAATATTGATTTGTTTGTGCTCATTTGCCTTTTTATACCCTAAAATGAATGCTAGATACATCTCTGACATGGCATTTAAAAATTCAATTGCTATTAATTTTAAGAACATGCACACAGCTGCTGACTTTTGTGTTAGTCAGTTCTGTCTTTAAGGGAGAATTTACTCTTATTATAATAATAATTGTTTGAATTTATATAGCGTCTGTTACAAACTCATGGTCACTGGACATGACAAAATAAAAATCAAAACCAAAAATAAATTGAAACATTTAAGACACAAAATGGAGACAAACAAACAGAAAAATGAAATCAAGAGTGAGTGGTGGAAAAGCACAGGCTGAATAGATATTTTCAAATGAGTTTTGAAAAGAGACGGAGAGGACGATAGGCGCAGGTTTTGAGGGAGGGAGTTCCAGAGTTTAGGGGCAGCAACACTAAATGATCTCCCGCTTGATTCCACATCAAGGACCGATTCTGGTCTCGTTTGGGGGCGGGGCTTATGTAGACGCAAACATTCTTGAATTGATTGCACAGGTCCACATCTGCTGTAAAAATGATATAGCTGTCGGCACTTATTGTATTTTATAAGGGATGGCAGTTTCACTTTTTTCCTTTAACAGTTTAATGCTTTTAACAGGGAATAACTGTACCTTCGTTTTCTGGAGGGCTGGTGTCCAGCACAGTTACATGATTGTACTGCTCAAACACTACTAATGGGAAACTCATTTGTTAATTCCTACATTTAGTGGGTTTGTTTTTAAGTGGAGGAACGACCAAACTGAGCAGAGTTGCGCTCCAGAGAAAGGTCATGATGGGGCAGTTGGCACAACTTTGCTCGTCAGTAGTTCAGTTTGACCACGCTTGCTGGAGGTGAGCATGAAGGGTTGAACAGACAAATTCTACTTGCAAAGATCCTATCAGAGCTAATCGTTTAGGAAATGTCTTCTGTGACTCTCTGTTGTTTCAGCTAAAAGAAAACCTTGCCAAAAATAACTGTTCCCGTCGTTTGCAGTAAAATGTATGTTCTTTGCCATCTCGTTGTCTTAAGTGTTTGATCCGTATTTAGCCTTTCAGTTGCAACAGATTGATGTGCCATGATGTAGGAAAGCACATCCTGACCTGCCTCAGTATTGTTCAAAATTAAATGCGGTGTTGATATATCATTTTACCCATTGGCTTTAATTTAATGCCAGTCTTATAACAGTGGGTACCAAAAAATGTCTAGTGCTTGTCAAGTAGTGTACTTTGAATTTGACAGATATATTTAACTGACATTTCCTATTTTTGGCCTGTTTCTCTGTCAGGGTGGAGCCAGTATTTGCTGTGAGGAGGGGGACACAGTTTGGCCTGCTCTTTGAAAATCGGTTTACTGTGTGCTAAATGCTGTAATGGGTTGCCATGACAACCGTTTCTGCACTAGGACCGGGTGCTGTGGCCAGTATAGCCTGGTTTCTTTCTTATTGCTGTTGCGCATGCTTTGTTTTCACCAGCTAAGAAGGTTAACCTAAATCTCTGAAGATCAGTGTCTTTTAATACTACAGTTTAAAGCAGTTAAACTGCAAAGATGCATGTAATCTTGTTTCACAGTTTATTAAGATTATTATTTTTTTAATATGGTCTTCTCTTCCACTCTGCTTCAGTGCAAGGTCACATCAATGGTGTGCGAGTCGGAACTCTCGTACAGCAAATGGATCAAGTCTCTGTCTGTGGCCTGACCTAGATTTGCTACACAGTGAAACCTACTAGGGAAGAAAATCAGCAGAGAGCTCCAGTAGAATTTTGCCTTTATAAACTTGAATTGAGGGGATAGTCATGAAACCAGGATGTCCTTAAACAAAGGAATTTTTTGGAATCAGTCAAGTTATGGGCTACAATGAATCACAATGTTCAAAATAATAATAAAAAAATCAATCACTGTCATACCTAACCAAATCCTGTCCACTCTTAGCCCAAGAACTCTTCAGAGGCATCTACTGCTTAGTTAGTCTGATTATTATTTATTTTTTTGGGAAAGTCAGAAGAAAGCAATGCTAAGAGTTAACTAATATTTGCACAAGGGAAAAAGAGAAATTAATTTGTGTAGCTGTAGTTCTAACTACTGAAAGAAGACCCATGGTGTGAGGTAATTGAGTATGTGTTCACGCATTAATTTGTTGTGTGTATGTAAGATGGTTTACAATGAAGTGGTATTTACAGACATAATGGACTAGGTAATCTGTTAAATGATTCTGTCATGTGAAAAAGTTGGGACACACCCTGTGTTTTTGTGACATTCTTGGAAATGGATATTTAATCTTAATTTTAACAATACTAAGAGATTCAAGTAATGCAACAACAACAAAAAAACCCCTGAAGAAATCTTCTGTAAAATGTAATTCTACAAAAATGTGATTTCTGGTGAGGAATAAATTAAGAGAGTCTTGCCTTTTATTCCCATTTAAAAGGGCCCATTACTCAGAGTTTTGAAGGAGGTTTGCCCTATTTAAACCTCGGGCATTTTGTTTGGTGTGCTCCTGACTGTTGAAGTTAGAGTGAACACCATGGGATCTAAAGAGCTGTCCGAGGCCTTCAGAAAGAAGATGGTAGCAGCTTATAAATCTGATAAGGAATTACAAGAATTTGCAGTCGGCCATTCCACTGTCTGGAAAACAGTGGAATACTTCCAAAACAGCTGCCAACATGCCCAGGTCCGGCCGTCCATACAAGTTAACCCTGAGAGCAGACTGCAAGGTGCTAAGTCTTCAAAAACCCTAAATTGTCATCATGGGACCTACAGCAGGCTCTTGCTACTGTTGAAGTGAAAGTGCACGTCTCAGAAAGAGACTGGACAACTTTAACTTGCATGAGAGGTGTGCAAGAAGGAAACCTTTGCTCTCTAAGAGAAACATCAAGGTCAGACTGAAGTTTCTCAGAGAGAACATAGACAAAGACCATAACTTCTGGAATGATGTTCTTTGAAAAGATGAAATTATTTGGACAGCAGAACAGAGGACATGTCTGGTGTAAACCAAATACAGGATTCCAGGAAAGAACCTCTGTGAATACCAACTGTGAAGCATGGTGGTGGAAGTATCATGCTTTTGGGGATGCTTTGCTGCATCAGGACCTGGCCAGCTCACCATAATAGAATCCACCATGAATTTTACCATGTATCAGAGGGTGCTTAAGGAACATGTAAGACCAGGCAGACCACTTGAAACAGGCTGTACATGCAATAAACCATTGAATTCTGCATTGAGAAGTGGGACAAACTTTCCTCAGACTGAAGTCAGAGACTGGTAGATGCTACAAGAAGTGTCTCACTGGTTATTTTACCAAAGGGGGTAACACTAGCTATTAAAGCATAGGGTGTCCTAACTTTTTCCTCAGTTAGACTTTTTGTTTTATCTTTAGTGTAGTGAATAAATCAAGGTTAATTTTTGTTGTTTTCCTGCAATTGAAACACTTTCTGTTCCAGGGATAAATGCAAACAAGATTAGACATTGATAGGTGAAAATTTCTTAATAAACTGAATATTTGAAACTTTTTCACATGACTGTTAGCTATGAAATATCAAGTCAATACAATTAAAATACTGAAATAACTCACCACGCTGTTTATTTTCCCATTCCAAAGTCATTTTAATCGCAGTGAAACAAGAACTTGATTCCTGTCCAATTCGTCTCTGTATCTGGTCAACAATGCTCTGTAGAGTGCATTATGGCAAATAAGCTGCCATGTTTTACCAACGATAGGCCGCAGCTTATACATTGATTTTCCAAACCTGGTATTGGGTGCAGTTTGCTTAAATGGGGTGGTCTATCTAAGAACATGAAAACATTCGCTAAAAGTATATTTCAGTGCACAAAAGACATCAAATGACTAGTTGAGTTTAAATGTAATGTTTACTGCAGCAATTATCAGTTGTAAAAGCAATGCAAAGCAAAGGTAGATCAGTGACTTGTAGGTATAAAATGCGGAACATGGAAAGCGGCATTGCTTACCTCTAAAGTACCTCCCTTTTTGCTGGAACTAGCATTGGTTAGCAGTCATGGTCGTCCTCGATGCACCAAAATATGCAGACTCTTTGTGTATTGTAAAATTGTCTAAATGCAGCATATTAGCTTTGCGAAGTATAAATTCACAGTCTGGTTGTTATGTTCTGGTGAATATGGCAAATGAATTCGAAGATAAATATGGCGCTCCAGGGGTTAAGTTAGATGCTACTACTTCAGATCGGTAAATTCAGTAACACTGCAGCTAATAACATGGGGTGGCTTGTTAGTGATTCGTGATTTCCGATCATTGTGAATTCACCACAACACACAGTCACCACAACGAAACTTGTCCTCTACATTTTACCCAACACACATGCACACGTGGAGCAGCGGGCAATTATCAACAGCGCCCGGGGAGCAGTGAAGTGGGGACGGTACCTTTCTCAAGGGAATCTCAGTGGTGCCCGGGCTGGGACTTGAACCTGCGACCTTCAGATCTCAGGGGCAAAGTCCTAACCACTAGAGCCTCCACTGCTTAAATAAGCATCTCCCCCCAAATTCTGCTTTTTTCTGTCCACGTGTTTGTGCAAGCAGAAAATCGAGGCTACTATTTGGTGGTTGAATTTAAATCGTGAGATGATCCACGTATTGTCAGTGATGAATCCTAGGATATGCAACCTCAGGTTTCTTTCTCAATGCTCATTGAGAAGTTTGCTCCATACTTTGAAGTCTGACGGAGCTGTGCTTATACAGACAAGCCATTTAATTGGATTCCCCTGTCAGCATAAGTGTGTGTTTGTGTGAGAGAGAGAGAGAGAGAGAGAGAGAGGGAGACTAAAAATTTGAAGTTAGGAAAGCATCTTTTTTCTTTTCACTCACATTATTTGTCTCTAATTTATACTAAAAACAGTAAATCCATTTGTTTCCTTTCATGCACATGAAGCCTGCTGTTAGAAAAAAAAAGAGAATAAATGCCAGCTACACGGTTTATCAGTATGTTAAAACAGAGAAATCTTCTCCCCTCATGTAACATGTGGAATGTTTTGTTTATTCAGTACTTGACTGTGTTTGTGTTTTGTGTCCCTACAGGTACTGGTGAGAGTGGCAAGAGCACATTCATCAAACAAATGCGCATCATCCATGGGTCGGGATACACTGATGAAGACAAGCGTAGCTTTACCAAGCTAGTATACCAGAACATCTTCACCTCCATGCAGGCCATGATCCGTGCCACGGACAATCTCAAGATCCAGTACAAATATGAGCAAAACAAGGTGTGAATTCAAGAATATTGTGGCACAGAGTGGGTAGTTAAAAAAGGCTGGCAACTCCAGTCACTCCAGGAATTTGATTGTTTCGAGCTGTCCTAGCACAAAGTATTAACAGATGTCTGCGATTAATGAGCTGTGATTCTTTGGCCACTTTTATTGTTGTATTCTTTCTCACAATGATAGATGACTGAGGAAATTAGGCCTGTGCTCCTGAAAAAGGAATTCATGGCTCGTCATTTAAGTGTTCCTAAACACTAGTTTAAACTTTAAAACATAAAATATGAATGGGAATATACTTTATTTGGATTTTACTCATATGAATGTTGATGGTGGTCAAGAGTTGTGACACACATCTTTGAGAAAAAAAATGTATTACCATTTCATATTTAGATTTTTAAAAATCTAATTGTTGGACTTTTAAATAGTTTTGTTGTTGTTAATATTTTAAATTAGAGACCAGAGTAGAGTATACCTTTACATCCTGCATTGCTTATATTTATATAAATATTTATTTGTGAAGGGTGTTGGGGACAAAAAAAATTTATCATCTTGAGCTGTTCCCTGATTACTATGGGTTCCTAGACTAATCGGGTTCCAAAAGTCATTTTTGAGACTTTTACTATTTAGGATGCTGTACAGTATAGATATTTGATCTTTGCCCACAGGCCAATGGATTACTGGTGCGAGAAGTGGATGTGGAGAAGGTTTGCTCTTTTGACCAGCCCTACATCAGTGCAATAAAGATGCTGTGGGCTGACCCAGGCATCCAGGAAGCCTATGATCGCAGGAGAGAATACCAGCTCTCAGACTCAACCAAATAGTGAGTGTGTCTGGATATAACATCTTAACACTTCCAAACCTTAATTTCTGCATGTAATATAAATTTTTTAAAGGATAATATTTATTTGCCAAATTCAACGAGGCAATTTAATCGTACAATCTGTTAGTATAAGATGTTAACACCAATATGATAAACATCTGTGCTCAGGTACATGTTTTGTATTTTCTTTATTTCTCTTTTGCTGTAATTGATTGACACCCACAGTTACCTTGGCGATTTAGAGCGCATAGCTGCTCCAGGGTACATGCCCTCCCAACAGGACGTCCTGAGGGTCCGAGTGCCCACCACTGGCATCATAGAATACCCTTTTGATCTGGAGAATATAATCTTCAGGTACCACTGACCCCAGACCTGCTGTGGCCCTACAGTCTGTCGCTGTTAAGGCACTCTGCTGCTGCACTGCTGCCTTCCCTGATCACATTCTCTCTCTCTCTCTCTCTCTCTCTCTCTCTCTCTCTCTAAATCTGAGACTAGCTCTGTCTCTGCTGCTGCCACTGACATTACATAATGCCCCAGAATTATTATTAAAAAAAATAAATAACTGGGTAAATTTTTGCAAAGGTCAGTGATATGCTATCAGGGCTTTGATTGAAAACTGAGACGTCCAGGGCTTGGTGGTGGAGGGTGTCTGAAGACTCGCAAGGGTGTTGGTTCAGATTCCTGAATTGTAGGATCCCACATTTCCTCTTAGTGTTGCTGGAGAAGCTCACCGACCCTTATTACAAATTTGATTATCTGCAGTCATGCCTCAATTTTCTTTCTCTTTGTCTCCCTTTCTCTTTCCTCTTCTTTCTGAATCTCTCGCTGCATCTTTTCTGCCTCTAGCTATCTAAGTGATCTGGATCGTATTGCGGACTCGTCGTATCTACCAACCCAACAAGATGTGCTTAGGGTTCGCATTCCAACTACAGGGATCATTGAATACCCTTTCGACTTGCAAAGCATCATTTTCAGGTAGAAAATAGCGACAGGAATCATTCTTATTTTCATGTCGCCATAATGAATTTTGTGATTTTAATCAGTGTATCGCAATCGGTCAGAATTGTCTCCTGAAACTGAATGAATGAGAAGTGTTGCAAAGTTCCTAATGCATTGTCACCCTCTTCGATACTGACATGGCTAAATATTTCTTTGAGTTATTAACCATCTTTCATCTTGTTTTGCATGTCCAGAGACCATTTTAATGTCATTCCCCATGTAGTTTACCTTCGTATAATTTAGAGATTATTATAAGTTTTATTTTTCAGCACTGAAGGTATATCCTTGTTTATGATTTTAATGGCCCTGACACACCAAGCTAGCTTTTTGATGATTGTCGGCTTTTGTCTTTGATGTTTTGGCCAACCAAACATTCAGCTGTAATGTTTGCAGTGGGTTCGATTGCATATTTTCTGAGATGAGCGGCCACAGTTAGCTGGTGGAGCTGCTGATGGAGCTGCTAGGGATCAGCAGTTGACCTTAGTTGGAGCTACCTTGTTGACTGTGGAACATTTTGTTCAGTTCTGTGCCGAGGTTGGAAGAATGTTGCAGTGCAACACAATTGATTTTTTTAAAACTTCACATAACCAAGTTCTTTGTCGCATTACAGCATCCTAACAAGGCAGTATCTCAGTCACTAGTGTGTGCTGTTTCCGAACTCCATTGCCTTTCTTCCTTCAGCTAGGAGAGGAACAGGAAGAAAAGCGAGGATGCCGCTGAACAGGAGTGATTACAAAAGTGTGCAGATCGATGGGGAGCCAGCATGTTGAGCCCGCCTACGCGGACCACCGCTAGAAATAGCTCTGCTCCCAACAAGCTTCAGCTCGAGAGGTTCCCTCTCTGCTCAACATGTTCACAGAACAAATGCACTTTAAGGACATTCTTTGCTGTAATCCTAATAATGTGGCGTTTAATAGTGCCACTTTGCCATCTAATGATTATTTAACCTAGCGTTTAATGGCAGAGGTGTCGCTGCCGCTCGAAGACATAGCACCACAGGGTGAATTACGCTAGAGGTGGTTTTTAAGGAGCAGTGGTTCAAACCACATAATGCCTTCATGGGAGCATGCCAAACGTCTCTACCTCAAACATTTAATTGTATTGGAACCAGATGAAAATGTCTCGCTCTCCTGTAGCTCATCCTACACAGAAGCACTTATCCTCGTAAGTAGGTCAGTCAGTCATCCTAGCTGCAGGAAAAGAGGTTGGCTGAAGAGAAGGAGCTTTATTTTAGGCTAGCACTCCTGGAGGAGCCTATTTATCAAAGCTGTATTCCTGGCTGCTGGAGGATGCAGGTAGCAAGACCAAGTGGCCCACACAAAACATGTGCTTGTGTGTGTTTTTTTTTACTCACTGGGTTCACATTAAACGGACAGAATTGCTGAGGATTGATTACATTGTTCAGATTTTTTACATAAGAACATACATGGGTGCTAATGATTCTTTTGACTTAAGCTTTCTGATCTTAATGTATAGTAAAGCAAAATAAGGGCTATGTTTTAAATACATTTGAATTTATTTTTTTAAAAATAGTAAAAAAGATGGACTTTGTAGGTTTTCAGTTTATGACCTTCTCTTCTGATCACCATAGGACCACTGCTCACTAGCACAGCAGTGACCATAGCATAGTGGTGACCTAGTGACATGTTGGTGTTTGTTGCATTGGTACTAATATCAGACAACGTGTCCCTATAACAGCCTGTTGTATGTTAACATGCCCAATGTGAACATATCATTATGTCGATACATTATGGCACACTTTGGTCTAAATACCTCAGTACTTGAAATGCATGTTTCAGCCAAAAGAAAATAATTAGCCCTGTTTATCTAGACTTCGTACAAGATGTGAGCTGTTGTTAATAAATGTTAATGCTAATGGCACATTTTCAATTGTTCCATCTTATTGTACTCCAGCAGAACAAAATGTTGTTTTATGTTGTATATTGTGGGGAAAGATTATATTTGCCAGATCACTCTTCCCTACTTGAAAAAAATGGCTATATTATAGACTGAAGGGTTTTGTATAGGGGGACCTTAACATGTCTTAAGTTGAATTTCGATGTAAGACAAAACCCCCTTACATAGTCGTCTACATGACTCAAATGGCGCACATACACAGTAATGACGCAAACAATTACTGACCTTTATTTTTGTGGTGTCCATAGGTGTTTCACCCTTTTCTGAGCATTTTATTATATTTTATTATACTTTTACTTTCATACAGGGGGTGGGGTGCAGCGCAGTAAACACACATCATCACAAGTCGACTGCATCGTAGTGTATATAGTAGTTTATACATTAATACCACATCACCAGTTGTGGTTGATTGGGAATTAAGGCTCGGATATGGCTCTGATTCCGTATATCTCTTCTATGAACACCAGGTGTCCTGCACACCATATTCCCCTTATTTTCTTGCTCATCACTAACATCTATGAATAATCCCAAGGTTTTCCTGTGTTTTTGCTTGATGGTTTCCAAGTTCAAATCACCTATTAAGATTTCAAACATTTTTCAAAGCTATTTTTTCTTGCATGTTCTTTCGGTTGCATGCCATTTCCTTACAGTGAGGCACTGTCACATTTCCTTCCTTTTGCCCATTTATCTGTGTTGCTTGTATAATTTACTTCACTAGAGTAGCTATTTGTGTTTATGTAAGTGAATCTGTTCACTTCTAGGCATTAGCAGTTTGCATTCTTCAGAACACTTGCTTCATGGTTTGCTCCATTTGATCCATGGACATAGACATATGGAAGAAAAGTATGTACCATGGAAATAGATTTGACCAAGCAGACATTTTACCCTCTTTGATACAATGCTTGCAAGTACTCGAACAAAAAACAGTAGTCACATGGAAAATGCTAGTACATGTCCTTAAAATTAGAATATCATGTTACAGCTTTGCTGCCATTGATTAGAACTTCCTGCTTTGGAACTTGTTTGATTTACACTTGACGTTTAGGGTCTGGAGTCCTCTTTTCTATAGTAAGTGATGTTTAAATTATTTATTTAAATGTATATATCCCACCCTAAGGACCTAGATCACAAATGCCTGCAGCTTGGTTCAGGACCAGTTACACTAGCACATTCCGATCATGCGCAACCTTCTAATGTGAAATGAAGTCTCCAAGCACCCCTGAGAATCCCAGGTAACCTTTATAGCTGTTGGTGTGAAAATGTGTTGACTGGTTTGCCAAGTGTTTGCCCAAGTGGGCAAAGACTAAGGGTTGAAAATGACACAAAGAAAACGTCAGATTTATGAAAACATGCGCACGCACAACTGCAAGCAATACATGCTTTATAAATTGCACTCTTCCTTGCATTGTCCGCACGTGGATTTGCCATATACTTTGTCCCGTACATGCCCTAGTTCAACCATACATGGTAAATGCACATCACCTCATGCATATTTAAGCTTGTGTGTGCATGCGCATGAGGGTCGTTATAGCGATTATCCTCTGCGCTCTGGGGTTTGAAAAGGGTCACTGCGGTCACCTGCACTTTATAAGAGAAACTATTCAATACCTGAACAATGAACAGTTGGAAATGACATCATGTTTTTATTAGCTTACCTAGAAGCCAGCCATCACACTGCTGAACCAGGCCTTTGTGCAGCCGCGTTTGTCGGGACCATGTCAGTCTCACCAATATCTTGTACATTTGTAGAATGCACATTTTCTATTTACATACACAAATTCATTTACATATGAAGCTCTTATTGCAATGTGAAAAGTCAACTGCATGGATTACGTTTGGTAAAGCAGACTTGGCTGCAAATTGCCTTTTGGTGTCGTCCTGTTCAATCACAGTGTAAGGGAACTTAATGTATCTTGGACATTTTAATAATCTCATCCAAAACGACAGGTATTATTGAGCTTAGTGAGTACAATTAAACACAATTAGATTGTTCTTGTATTTCCTAAATAAGCTTTAGAACAAATGAACATTTTTATTGTTGATTATAACATACTTGTCGGCTAGTAACAGCCAGTTGAAAAGAACCCCAAGGTTGTCAGTACCTGTATTTGTTCTGGGATTGAGCGGTTCTGTCGACCTGGTCTCTCTATTGGACCCAGTTTACATTGCTCCACATATAGGTCATCTATATCTGCTTATGAGCCGGTCATCATCATGGGCCAAACAATCGTCATGGTCCCTGAACTCCCGTTCTCATAATCTTCTAACAATGCCTGTTATGCACAAATGCAATCTCTGCATTTGTTTTCACCAATCAGACTGTTTCACACTGTGTCCAAATGATCATGATCATCACAACCACCACGTTTCCATTTCAGCAGCTGCTGCGCATACATTAACAGTGTAGATTATGTTAAGATTTGAGTCAGATTATATATTTTACTTATATATTTATTCACTATTGTAAATATGTGACTGAATAAGTGAAATTAAATGTACGATAAATGACTCACTAGCACAAGGAATTCTTATATATGTCCTCATGCCGCTCATGTTTTTGCTCACCCTCTTTACCAGTGGTCGCATTTTTTGTACGAGTGGTCGAGTTTGTGTACATACGTGCACATTCTACTGTCTAGTTTGTTTCTATGGTTCACAGTGTCTAGGAAGCATCTTTGTATACACATCTTTTAGGTTCCGTTTTGTGCATATGTTATAAATGAGACCCCATGTCTTTTACAATAATAGAGAACTTGGAGAGCTATTTGCCTAGACAGTGCATTAATGATATAGACCAGAAACTTTCAGTAGAAGAAAAACTGTGAAGCATGATTGAGGAAATATTATGATGTGGGGTTGCTTTGCTACCTCAGGAGCTGGCAGAATTTCGCCTCCTATCAAATATAGCTGGAAAGTAATGTGAGCGTATCTATCGAGATGACTCAAAAACAAGAAAGGCATTGAAATGTGTGGGATTTGAAAATGGCAGTACACTAAAGAAAGCCCTCTATCAAAAATAACTGAAGCAATTTTGAAATTCAGCAAACCAATAGACTGGTGGACAATTATGCAGAATGCCTGCAGGTACTAATTTCTGCAACTTTTCCTTGTGTTTTTGTTCAGGTATATCACTTTTATCTGCAAGCACTATCAAAAAAGGTGAAATGTGTTCAGTTTGTTCCATCGTGCATACTCCCCCATGATTTTGCCATGTTACACACAAACTTGTGCATAAACAATCCATAATTGTTCCATTTAATCCCAAGCCTGAACCTTGGTGACCATGACCGTGCTATTCTTTGCTTTATCATTCTGATTTTGTATCTTTTCCCTCAATCACAGGATGGTGGATGTGGGTGGGCAGAGGTCCGAGCGTAGGAAGTGGATCCACTGCTTTGAGAATGTGACGTCTATCATGTTCCTGGTTGCCCTGAGCGAGTATGACCAGGTCTTGGTGGAATCTGACAATGAGGTTCGCTGATTGAGCTTTTTGTTCATTTTAATCACCATGACCACTTCAGAGGAAAGCAAGCACAACTGAAACACTGAGAAGGCTTTGACTGAGCATTGAATGAATTTCTTAACTTAAATATGAAATGTATTGTGCGTTATATTGACAATTTATTTAGGTGTAATGCATTTGCATAGGCCCCTGAATCGAACTAAACATGTGTAAAGCCAGTAGCAGTGTGCTTAAACTGTGTAAATGTGGCATGATTTTTCACCTGGTTTTGGCTTTAATTTTTCTTTCTCCATAAAACTTTAGTGATCACTGAAAGTTTTTTAAATCCTGTGATTAGTACATTGCCTTGCGTTCCCTGAACTGAATTAATGTCATGTCTGCTTTTTAAGACCTGTTTTTGAAAGAATGAGAAACATCCTTGTGGTAATCCTTGGATGGAATCTTGGAAAACGACTGCTATGTTTATGCATAATTTATATTAATAATAATATTAATATTATAATATTGTATATTAATAATAATAATAATTCAATTTCAAGCGATTATTTCACTCTTACTACAGAAAAATCATACAAATGTCTCATGTTGTGTCAAAATCATTGATAAACTCTTTATTGGAATAATAATCTTCCAATATAATAATTATTTCATGTCATTTCAGCGCTTGTGATTTACATGTGAAAGTAGCAACACAGACAAAATTACCATTAGCTAACAATGTTTCACATATAGTGATGAATCAATGAGCGCATTTATTTAGCATGGAACTTTGTGAAATTAACTTTGTGAAATCCTGAAGGGATGTGTAGTGTCCTGCTAGATTTAAATAGATAACCATCCCTCAGTGAAACCTGATACAACTGTGCTTTCCTGTAGTATCGGTCCTCCAGGGTCCAGACTCTCCGCCCAGCCCTTAGGGCCTCCTAGCCTGACCACGGTTTCCACATTTTTATTATGCTCCAGCTTTCTACACACCTGGAGCTAAGGGCTACAGAATGCTGATTACTTTCCTGATGGGTTTGAAGCTGGAATAGAATACAAATTTCTGTCTGTGATGATGATCAGAGTCTTTGTTTTTCTCTTCTCCCCCATTCAGAACCGAATGGAGGAGAGCAAAGCCCTTTTTCGAACGATAATCACCTACCCCTGGTTCCAGAACTCCTCTGTAATTCTGTTCCTCAACAAAAAGGATCTACTGGAGGAAAAGATCATGTACTCTCACCTGGTGGACTACTTTCCTGAATTTGATGGTACATTTACTTTACTTCTCAAAGTCCATTTGCTTTGAACAGAAGACTACAGAGACACCATGTGGTCAAGATATGAATTGCAACTTTGATTTGCAAAACAGTTGAAAATAACTGTAATACTTGCACGAACATAATTGTATTTTGTTGTAATATGGGCAAGTCTTGTGGTTGAGTGATAGTTGAACATTTAAAAAGGAAAGTAGCCAAATCTCTCTTCACTTTTTTAGGCCCACAGCGGGATGCGCAAGCAGGGCGCGAGTTCATTTTGAAGATGTTCGTGGACCTGAACCCAGACAGCGACAAAATCATCTACTCTCATTTCACCTGCGCCACAGACACGGAGAACATCCGATTTGTCTTCGCTGCAGTTAAAGACACCATCCTGCAGCTTAACCTCAAAGAGTACAACCTGGTGTGAGGGATGGAGTGAAAAAATGAGGACACTGCAGCCCAGAATATAAGATTTTTATGTAACACCCCACCCCCCATTTTTCTCTCTTTCTCGCTCTCTCTCTCACACACACACACCACACACACACACACACACACACACACACACACACATACTCTTATCATAATCAAGACTGGCACAGTCCTTCTCTTTGCAGGCACAGGTGTTTCTTATTTGTACCTCTTTCATTTGCCTGTTTATGTCATTCTGGCAGTGTTCTCAGTTGCTGCAGAAAGGTAAAGGCCTTTGCCTTCTCCCATCAGTTGATAACTGTTCTACCCATCCCTTCTGATTGCTTCTCTCGTGGAAGGGCTAGGGCAGTTGGATTGTGTGTGGCGGTGATCTGCAGGGTCCTAGTTTGCACTGTAGTATGTTGCAGGTGACAACTGAGGTAAGAACTTGATCAAAGAAGACCCTGACCTTTAAGAGGAAACGTTGTGAATGGAGCATTAACTGCAGCAAATGAAATGATATCATGGGCAAGATTCTAGCAGGGCATTGGGTGCAGTTTTCCTGCAGGCTAAACTTTAGCTAAACTTCACTTTGTGTCCTTGAATGTACCGTGGTCTGTTTTTGAAATTAAAATGGGGATTGGGGCACGTCGATTGACTGAGTGAGAATTTGTTTATTAGAAATAATTACTAAATTTCTCAGTTACACATGGTACAGCTGCACTATAAAAGCGGCGGTTGTTCACGACCCATGTGGAAAAGGTTTCCCGCACCATATTAGTGACACGAGTTTCAGTATGTCGTTCTCCTGGCCAAAAACATATTGCAGCCTTATATCAACCAATTAAACAATTTATAAAATCTTTCATGTAACTTGCAGTAGCCTTGTCCTCCATCTGTACCGCGTGCCAAATTTGGATTTAGATATTTATGAAGTATTTGTTTTTACCAGTGTTGGTTGCATTACTCGGTACAGTTGAAGGAGCGAAATTAATAATGAAGTTTGCGAAACAAATCTGTATTTCATGTATGTTTACATACATTAAGAAACTGGCTCAAGAAGTTTAATTCAGGTGTTATTTTGCCACATAGTATCTATTACTTAATGTGTTCTGATATGCAGTGTATCATGCTTTTTTTCACAGTTAAATTCAGTAAATGAAGTTAATCTGAAAGCTCTGTACAGGGAGGCTAACAAGCAAGTCTGTAAAAGCTACACCACCCCTAACAACTTCTGTTGAAACTGCTGGTTCAATGTCGAACATTTCTTTCGGCCAACATAGTACAAAAGGAATGGTGTACAAAGTGAAATCAATATTTTCTATTTATGTAATTTATGGACCAGATATATAATGTTAATAACAGGACTCGTCTTCTCCACCGGTGATTCTTTGAAGTCAGTGGGGGTCAGAGTCCATACTGCTGTAAAAATCTGTATTGGCTAGTGATTGACTTTTCTTTCAGCATTTCGTACATTTGTTCTTTTTTGTGCTTGAGAAACGGAAGCTAAAACATCGGTGGTTAAATTCTTATTTGGTCTATGCTTAAATTTTGTAACGAGGTTTTCTTTGGTATTGGTTTTAGTACCATAACTTACTACTTGCTGTTGATAGCGCTTCAAAATACATAGCTGATAGTCAGTAGATAGTATTTTTTTGTCTTTGCAATGTAATTCAGGTTAGTTTTCATGCTTTCATTATAAGGGCTAATAATGTGTGAAGGTGACGGATTGAGAGGACTCCATTGAAGACTACAGAGCAATAGGTGCAATGAAGTGAGACGCTGAATCAGGGAGATGGTGTTGGTATGTGCGTGGTAGGACAGTTATCGCCCCCCCTCCCCCCATGGTGTTTCATGACTTGTGCTTGATAAACGTGAACAACACCATGTGAAACTAAGTAATTGCAGGCTTCAGGTAAAAGGTGTGGAAGTATGTGTGAGGGACTGTATGTGTGAGGGACTGTGTGGGTGTGTGTGAGTTGTTTTTTTGGTTTTTTTGCCCCTTCAAGTCATCTTAATTCTCCTTTTCTGCTAGTATGGACCATACTCTGTCGGGCTTGAAATGTAGAGGTTAATATGGAATATACAGAACTCATTCTTAATCATTTTCTCAAGCATCTCACATTTATGCAATTTTGGTCCAGTGCAACAACGGGTTTATCGGATACTTGTATCCACGGGCCTTGTTATATAAAGCACTTATGTTTTTTGGTGATTGTGCCCCACTTGGTTTATACATGTATTGGAAGAAATGTCCCATATTTGGATGGCGAAACCTCTTCCTTTGTATTATATTCCCTTTAATAATAGTGATCGGTATGTTTCTGTCTGCGCTGTTTATCATTGTTATCAGAACACTTGAATCCTGAGAGGTGGTACAGCTGAAGTAAAGCTTTGGCCCATGCTGTACCCACGGAGGGTACAAGTCATTATCTTGTTAGTGCCACAAAAAACATTTACGAGGAACTTTTTTTTTGCCTGTATCTGGATGTATTAGTGAAGCTTTTTCTTTCTTGGCTTGGAATTATGTGCCAGTGTTGAACTGTACATGCTGTTCTTTGGTTAAACTTTGGTTAAAATGTCTTATGATAGGTTCAAATACTAGCAACTCGTGACTGCGTGCATCATGAGGTAATACTTTTTGGGTGAAGAATTCAGGTGCTGGCCCAGCAAAGCTGCCGAATTTAAAATGTGCAGTATCACTGTCTGCATAATAATGTTAACACTTGTCGGTACAAACACTAAGATTTGGCTGTATTGCCTAGAACACCACATACACTGTCCAGAAGTTTGTAGACACCCCCCCCCCCTTTTTTTTTTTTTACTGGAGTAATATCCTCTGTTCTGCTGTAAAATTTCAGTTGCATATAGTCACAAGTATTAGAGGGATCAGCCACTGTTTTTGGATGATTAGCACTCCAACTCATCCCAAACCTTTTGTTCCTCCTGTTCTATTAACACAGCTTTTCTATGGAGATTATACAGATTATAAGAACGGGTGTCTGGACACTTTAACAGAGAACACTATCAGAGAACAGTTTCACAACATGTACTCTAGAAATGAATGTTAAGCTTTATTCAGTTATATGCTTTCCAGGGCTGCGTGTCCAGCTCCTGAATTCTTGTTGGGTAGTTTCTCCCAGGGTTCACCTTTCCATTGAACCTGCTGAGATTGTGACTTTTGTTTGTCCAAGCACGTTTCCGGTACTCTGAGATCTGAACACTAATTAATGAAAAACAATGTTTTTGCTTGAGATCCATGCTGATGTGATGGATATAGACAATGAAGCTATTTTGTATTTTTTTTTTTTTCCCTAATGCTAATACATTACCTGAACACTTGTATGTAGGACCACTTAATATAAAGGATTTTTTTTTTTGTAATGGTGTATAAAATCTAAGTATTTTCTTTTGCGCTTTTTTAAGCATACCAAATGTAAATGATGTATTATAATGAGTGTGCCAATTCCCTTTCTTTGTAGAGCCAGACTCTTTTAACAAGTGCCAATATTGTGTAAAATCATAAAGGACTTGGGTCTGTGTATTTTATGGTCCTGTTTTTAAAGCAAGCCAACACCAAGTATGTGATTTTAAGTTTAAAAATACAGTTTTGTTCTTTATTTAAGGCTAAAGATGATAAACTGCTGTTTTCAAATGAAACATCTAAATGCATGTATTAGTTTTTCTGGGGAAGGTTGGGTGGCCTAACTGTTGATCATTTACAGTATTTTAGCCATATTTCTCTTTTTGTATGTTTTCATTTCAACCACTGTTGCCTGAACCTCATTCAAACATGAAAACAATTTTCATAACCTTCTCCTTGAAAGAAAAATTATCCGTTTTAAATTGGAATAAACTTTGTTCCTATACTTGTTGGGTCGTGTCTTTTTAATGAAGCCAATATGCTGCAGGCTCCTTCTGAATACATCTGGGATTCAATGCTGGAGAGGTTTTTTGCTGGCATGGTGTGTACCCGTTGTTGCAAGATTGTGAAATCTACTGTCCAATTCCTGAGCTATTTAGAAAATTAAATAGCAAAAAACAACACTGATGTTTTGTCTGTGGTATGTGTGTTTCAGTCTAAATACCATAGGGGGAATTTTTAATTGGTATTGATATAATATTTGCTATTGGTATGTAAATCTTTTACAGATATATGGACAGGGGGGGTAAACTAGTATACAGTAAACACTGATCTGCTGAGCTGTGTGGTCTTCAACAATAAAGGGCAGATGTGATTACAGTGGTTCTCAAGTCAGTACGTGAATAAGCTGATGTACATTTGTCGCCCTCTTGTGGTGATACTGAGTGGACTGGAGTAACCATCTAGTTCTTTATGTACAAATGTGGTAAAGGTCTTAATGGCTTTTTGCTAAGCTTTGGACGAGGCCCAGTTTCGCTTGGTGCACAGCCTTATACGGAGCTACTGATTAAAACAGTCGGGCTCGTGAGTCAGGTGCTCGCGCGCGCGTTGCTGTGCGGATCCAGGCACCGTCAGCGCTGCTTCACAGTAAACCAGTCCGGAGAGGAGGCAAAGCAAGTCTGAACACACTGCTTCGTAGCCCAAAAAAACGGCGGCTCCAAATTCTTCTTGGTTAGCTCTTGACGGGTGCAAACAACGGGGCTTTGGTTGTCCCCCTCCCTCGCCGAATGGTACCTGAAGCGCGAGCTCAGAGATACAGCCCCCCTCGTCAGCGTTACCTGTGTTAGCTTAGCTAGCCAGCTCCGGCGGCGGCGAACAAAGAAGAAGCGATTTTGAGAAGCTCTGCTTTCGCTAAACGTTTGCCTAGCGTTCGAGGAGAAAGTGGGCACACCAGAAATTGTCATGATGTTTCCACAATCCAGGCACTCGGTAAGTGTTTTTTTTTCATCTATTTTTCTCCACTAACTAGCAGAATGACATTAGCATATGAAGCTAGTCCGTTAGCTTCATCTGCTAGCCGCCGCCGCTAAACTTAAGAGCCTTTATGGGTTCATTTTGTGCTGGTTAAAGCCATTATCCATATAAATTGCCTTGTTGACTATCCGCTGGTTTATCTTATTAAAGCTTCGGCGTATTCTGAATGGAAATTTAGCCGTGTTTAAATCACCGTGTACGTTTTTGTTTACCTCAGCACAGGAACTTGGAGCTAACCTACAGCAGCCAACACAATTCTGGGCCCAAATTAGGAAGGGTACTGATTTTATTTGTTTACGAGTAGTTGCAGACACACCAGATAGAGTTTGAGAATGTTTGTTCTTTGGGTTATGGTATCAGATTATATAAGTTTAGGTAATATGTCCAGATTTGTCTTTCTTAGAGTAAGAAAATAATCCTTCACAGAAGTTGGACCCTGCTGACCAGGTTGTAAAATAAAACCCCTCAGTTAGATGTAAAAACGAGGTGTGTCTTCATTAATAGGATTGTTTGTCTAGGTTTGCAGGTTAATATAGATTGCTAGGCTAATGGAGTCGCCTTTTGCCATAATTGACAGGTTGAGTGTAATCTCTCTGGCTTCAATTTGGGTGCTGTACCAATAAACACACACACGTTATACACATTTGCTATTGGTAGCCTTCATGTAATAAACATTTCCCATGTGTTTAATCATCACACATCTTTTACCTGCATGCTCACAAGATTCAACCTATTGCTGCATCCTGTCATGTTGGTGGATCTTAACTCCCAGGCCTTAGGACCAACACACCCGAGCCATTATCAAGTTCTTCATGAGTTGGGCCAGGACAGAGATTACCTTAAAGAGTGAGTGAGTCCACAGGTTTGTAGTTGGAAACTGTGGGCTGTAGTCCAGAAAGGTTGGTTGAGCTAGCACACCAGCTAAACTTTAAATACCTGGTAAGTTGAATCAGATGGACTTGAGCAGAACTGTGCAAGAATCTCTCCAGGACAGCACTTCGCAATGACATTTACGGCAGCCATTTTATTATTGTAGTAATAACTGCTTATTTGGGTGGCTAATCAGGTGATCCATATGTCTGTATGTATGGCTGACCATAACACTGTTGAACAGGGATCACCCCACATGAGGCGCTCACGGGCCTGTTCCAATAACTTAAATTTGATCCTGTTGCTTTTTTTCTTTAATCACATTTGCATTTCTATAGATTTGGGGGGAAAAAAGCATTCAAAACATGTTTATTATACATGAAGTTTAGATAAATGTAGGAAAACTGTTCTATTCTAGTTCAACAGTATTGTGCGCATGACAAAATGTTGGTGGAGAGTAAACTCGCTGGTGCAGTGAAGATGCGGTTTCTTATCCCCAAAACATGGCAGAAAAAGAAAGAAAATGTATCATTTTCACAATGAATGGGAGGAAGATTTCTTTATTACTACTGTGAAAGAAATCATGAACGTGATCAGTGCCTTCACATAGATGAGTGTCGTTAATAATTATGATTATTTGTTATTTAAGAAGCATGAATCAAACTGGTCACCCTTTGTATGGTTTAGTACCTGTGAAGTAGCTCTCAGTTTCACCCCTGATGTAGAGCCTTTACAGATTTGAACACACACACACACGTGGCAAAAATACATTAAATTGTACAGTCTTGCTTTATAGTGACCTGTGGATACCGTTGCACTGAAATAGCAAATTAATTACTAAGCTAATTCAATAACATAAAATTTTATTATTTTTAAGTCCAGTAATCAATCTGTAATTGACCTTATTTTTAATATTTATTTTTATTTTTTAAAAAAATTGCAGATCGTATATTTAGAATTGTATTACAAACATAAGTGATGTCAGCACTTCTATGGACTATTCTGAAAGATAATGTTATGTATAAATCACAGACTCAGTATCAGTTGAAATATCAAGCAGCCGTAACACAGTTTTAGCAGTTAAACACTTAGCAGTGTGCTTTATTTCTTCAGTAAGGGTTTAAATGGCAGGAACACAGCAGGTGTACTGTTAGAATGAAAGCCGGAGCAGTGAGGGGAACCTTTTGAGACATTAATTTCAGTATAAATCAGTTTTATCTTCTTGTTCTGTTAAATGTTACAGAAGCACTAAAAGCACAAACAGGAGAAGTGTAACTAAACCAGTGATCTTCTCAATCCTGAGGCGTGTAAAGATTCTGCAGTCGTCATGTGAGAAGTTTCTCTTTTGTTGTTTTGTAATGAATGAATGAAGCAGCATCGCCATTTGCATTTTGGAGTATGAAAAGCAGCCATTAGTTAATTTTTCATGGTTTTTAAACTTGCCTTTATGCTTTAAAGTTTTAAAGACAGTGCTGTTAGATAATCAGAAATCATTATTTTGGCAAAGATCATGATTATTTAGCAGAATACATTTTTTTAAACTTGATTTTTTGTGTATTTAACTTTTTTTGTCTTTTTAAGGGTTGGTTGTCTTGATTGACTTTTAATATAATTAAGCTTTAGTGTGTTTTTCACGTGCATTGTCTAGAGTGGCCACAGTCCTGTCTAGTAGAATCCAGGGGTAAATCAAGATAAGAGATTGTGAAGTGAATGGGCCACAATTATCCAGTTCTCTGGTTTTCATTATCATTGGTAGCCTGAATAATTTAAAATAAATGTGAAATAAATAATCAATTCCATTAATTCCACAGCCCTACAGGCTATTTTTGTTCATGGTTGTGTTTATACTTTGCACACTCCTTATAACTTCTGCATAAACTGGAGGCACAGACCCAGTGACAGTAGAACTGAACATTGAATAGTTTAGTTTGAATGTTTATCCAAACCTGTGCATTACTGTTGAGTTTTAGTTGGGAGAATTTCATAATAATAATCTGATGCACAACATGTAGCACACAAAGCCCAAGTCTGAATTTTTGGTAGCGGGAAAAGATCACATTTTATGAAAGTCATGTTGTACCATTTGAGACTGAAATACTGATTTAAAAAATTGCAATTCGATGTTTTTCCACAGTCGTTCAGCCCTAAGCTCATGGCACTTGACTTTTCTGCAAAGTTTCTTGTTAGAGGTGACACTTCTTCCTGAGATTCTTTTTTCTCAGTGAACTGGTAAAGAGCTTAATTCGCTAGTGCATCTTTGAGTCATACTGGCTAAAAGGAAAAAGGCGACTTTGTAACCACTATTGCTTCACCTTGTCTTCCTGTTTTTTTATTCAGTTTCACACTGCAGTACAGTAAATTTACATAAGCTAGACTGCTCATTCTGCCTTTCAAATTAAACCTGTCAGAGTTTAAGTACTGACAATATCAAGAAATGCTCAGAAAATCAACTAAATTTATCACCATAATAATAAATATTGCTCAGTTTGGTTGTTAGCACTTATAATAATGCTACATGTTTTGTTACAAAGACAGCGAGTTTAGTGCAGTGTGTAAAATGTTAAGTAAAAAGGATTATCCTCATGTATTTGATAGTATTTTTTAACTGTTGTGCTACTGGTTGTATATCTACTCCAGTTTAATGGATGTAAGAAAAATGCATATTGAAAATTAAAACCAAAATTTTTAATTATATCAAAGTAAAACCAAGAAAATCCATAAATTCATGCTTGCATCCACCCTGAGACTGTGTGCAGTTACACCCTGTAGTGTACACGAACATGTTTCATCACAGCAGTAGTTTGTACATACACAAAATTGCTCGCTGGCACTTCACCAAATACTGTTAATACTGAGCAGACGTTTGCAGTGAATTCATTGCAGTGGCCAATTGACCCATTAAGAGTAATGTATGATTAGTCTCTGCGGTCCTGCAGGCTCAGTTAGCCCATGCTGAGGACAGTAGAGGTTCACACGCTTGGCTCTGGCTGGTCCGAAGTCTGGCCGAAAGATGAGGATGCAGAGTGCTATTTGGTTGCCACGGGAGAGTGACTCCATAGCAACGACATCTTGCCGTTCGTGACAGCAAAGGTGTTGACTGAGAGTGACCTGAATGGCTCACAGCTGCAGCTGTGTGTCCTGCTGACACTGTGATGGCGCGGTGAGACGTGCTGATCTGATATCTGCTGGCTAAAGGCAACATCCCCCCCCCCAACTTTGCCCTCAGGCTCTGTCTGTCCTGTTTTACTGCACTCTTCTAGGGCTGTAAAAATGCATCAGTGCATCTTGGTGCAAAAGTCAACTCTGTTGCTGGTTTTGAAGGCTATAATGTATACCATTTATTTCTAAAAACAAAAAATATAAATAAAAAAATAATTATATATATATATTAATTTTTTACAAATATTTTTTTATTTATATATTTTTTCAAATAAAAATAAAATAAAATTCTGCGTTCTCTCTGCTAGACTAAGGAATAATAACTATTGAATTATTAGTTAATCAAAGATTAGATGACTTGATAAAAGAAAATTGTGTGGTAGCCATCCCCAATGAGGGTAAAAATGAATTTACTGCAAGTTTAAAATGAACATTAAAGATACAGGGTGATAATACAATTTTCGAACAAGTAGCAGGAGTCTCACCTTCATAAATTTCAAGTTTCCCCCTCATTTTTTTGAGGTTTTGTTAAGTGTTTATGGATCTGTGGAATAATGGTAGATGAGTAATATTAAGTAATAAAAAATTAATTATCAAGCAAATCTGCTGGGAGTGCAAAATTAATTGCGTGTTTTGCCAGTGCTTCGTTATGTAACTGTATTAAAATCTAACATCATGATTATAGTTTATAAAGTTATCACATCTAAATAACTAGTATTGCAGTATTAAAACATGATGAAAAAAGTTCTAATACAAAAACTGAGGTAATTGACAGTTTAAAAAAAAAAAAAAATTAGCATCACCTTTTGTATCAGGATTAATATAATACAATGGTCTGGTAATTATCAATAATCAATTATAGATTATTACTCTCTCCAGAGTTTCTACATAACACCCTAAAATGAAGATGAAGATTTTAAAATGCAAAACATTCCCATGGAAGACTCCAGTTGCTGTAAGGGCATTTCTGAGTGAAGATGCTATGATGGGTTTGGGCTAAGGGTTTGCTAGCCCAGTGTATGGTACCCGCTGCTAAGTGTGTGTTTATTTATAAAAGTCAAAGTTGGACTTGAAGCTGGTTACCGTGTTTGTGGATTCCTTATGTTGTTTGACACATCATTATCCAACTACAGGGCAATTTAAGAAGGAGACATGGAAGAAGGTGGTGCAGATTGTTGCTGGTGGCTTGGTTTATCTTTATTGTTTTGAACAGCGAGAGGTTGCTGTAACGTTATCTGGCTTTCCTCATTTCGTAGCCATCATTGACCGGTCCACTGCAGTTTACTTTCTGTAGGCCTGAATAAAAGGACTGTCGTGTCCACTTTGGTGTGTTTGAAGGTTAAAAATAAAAGTTTGTCTTCAGGTAAATTGGAGAATACACACAGCTCAGTGTTGTAATTATAATTTACAACTGTAATTTTTGTTTATTTTGAAAATTGTAGCATTTCATCTCTTCATACTCTTAAGATCACAACAAGAGTCACAAATAATTGAACTGTAATAAAGCTGTGTACCGTTATTAGCAGTAGTATCATTAATATGAATAATTATTAATAGTAGAGTTTTTTGTATTGACAAGAATGGGAAAACAACTCTGAAGAGAGAACCCGTAAATGAGCATGTATGAAGATAAAATACGTATCTGGAGTAAATATGGGACATGTTTTTATACAGGGAGTCCTTCGCTTACATTGGACTTGACATATAGCGATTCATGGTCACGTCACCAGCTCCCACAAATATATTAAGTCTTGTTCCATCATTCTGACGTACGGCGTTTGCGAAGTAAAAACAAAGTTCATGCGTGAGGAAGACTGCGTCATTTATTGGCAATTTTGGATTCGGCATTTGCTTATTATGGCGAGAAATCACGCTACGTTGGGTTTGGAGGTTCGGATGTCTGACGTAAGTCGAGGACCCGCTGTATTCATGCTGGGTTAAACTTTAGGCAGTACTTTTTTTTTCTTCTCTTTTTTAATTTGGTAATACTTCATAACTAAACTTCATTACTAAGAGAGTGAGAAGCCTTTCCCTGTATTTTTTAACAACCTTACAGTTTGCATTTGTAACATCCTGACACCACATCTCTTTTCAGACGCCATCCAAAACAACATAGGGTCTAATTTTTAACAAAAAAAACAAAAAAAGGTCGTGTTTTGCCTCTCATTCGGGCTAATATCAGATGATAAAGTTCTTCTGTTCACGATTCTCTGTTGTTAACTCTTTTTGTGGCCAAACTAAAAGTCATGTGCTACAATATAAAATTTACTGAACCTGCGTTTTGTTCTTTTGCTTGACAAAGATTACTTCAACTTGGGCCTCATTTACCATAGTTCTCAAGTATAAAGTTCTTCTTAAGCAGTTTGTTCTGACTTTCACCAGTGTTTTCTTACTTGGGTTGTGTTTTTAGACAAAGAACAGAATAAAATAAAAAATATTTGATTATGAAACCGATTCAGACCTTTTAGGACATCTCAGGAGCAAAAGTATGAAACAGCTTAGGAAGATATTGGTGAATGAGGTCCATTGATTTTAGAAGTATTAGAAGTATGTAAACCTTGTTCTATAAAAAAACAGCTAAAAATAACCTGTGATTGCTAATGTCTTCTGTGTGGTCAGGTGTGGTCTCTCGTGTAGACCTGAAGCTGCTTCTCCTGGCTCCAGTGCCCTTATACTCCTTGATGGTGCTCTTAAGAACCGACACAGGGGAATGTGAGCAGGGATTAGGAATTTACCACTGTGCTTTTCACGAGCTGCTACACCATTTCAACACCCAGCTCTGCTAGCAGACTTTAATTTTCTCCAATAGCTCAAATAATATTTAGTGTAATAATACAAATCTCCAAGTTATTTAATACCACTGTCAGAGTGTGGAAAATATCAGGTTTCTAACTAAATACAGAGTTTTATTTTTTTTTATGTTGGAAAAATAATGGTAACTGAGCTAAAGTATGTAAAAGTGTTTTTGTTGTTCTTAGTTGTTTTTAGTGTTTATGAATAAAGACTTTTTAATGTACAGAATATTCTCAAAGCTCTCCTAAAAACCAGGTCGTCAGAAATATGGCACAAAAGTACAGCTGTTGACAAAAGCAGCACTGGAAGCTACACATACCCGTGAGTAACGGAGCTTGTTTCAGTGTTGGTTGTTATTGCTGACCTGCTTTACCTTCATACAGCTGTGCTCCATTTCTCACCCACTTAGCTTTGTTTATGCTCCTACTAAATCATTACAGAGCTTAAGCTGGGTTTCCCGCACCCATGTGTAGCATCTATGTAATAGACACACAGACACTGATCAGCCATATCTTTAACACCACTGACAGGTGAAATGAATAACATTTACTAGTATACACTAGTATATACACACACACACACACACACACACACACACACACACATATATATAAATAAAACATACACACACACATATACATACATACATACATACATATATATATATATATATATATAATATAATCACACACACACACACACACATTATGTATATAAATATTTTACACACACACATATATATGATCTGGTGATGTGACATAGAACATGTTAGAACAGTGACGGAACTTTTTATAAAATAACATTTTAATATTATTTTAATTAATTATGTTCTCTTTGTATTAAAACTAGCACTTTAACTACTGGAGTAACATGCATGTGGTGTAAATCATTACTATAATCCTAAATGTACTTGTACCTAGTACCGCTTATCTTAAAATAAAGCCAAAAGGAACCGGAGCAGTGAAGCCAGCTTTCACAAGGTAACAAAATCACATGTGAAATATGAAAACATATCTGCTGGGATTTTGACTGCTTTTGTTGCTCATTTTCTCAAAAGGCTTGCATGTAATATGTGATGTTAAGTCTTGTTCACACTATAAGACTATAGATGCAATTTCTTTGTTGAAGAGACACTTTAGAAATCGCAGACAACAGCCTTGGGTCAGAGTTAACTGAGGAGTTCATCTGCAACAAGCTGTTATGTGCAAACTAACCTGAGACGCAATAAAAGGCGATTGGAACTGGATATCTGGAGAAATTTCACTTGATTGACAAAGAGCAGCAGCCAATCAGAGGCAGGATATGTATTTCATGGTGTGGTTCATGTTGGTACAGCACTGGGCTAAAGGAAATTAAAGTCAGGGCTGGTGATACTGGTACATATCTAAGACAAATCTGCAGAAATGAAAATGACTATAGCTGCCTTATTTAGAACTGATATGGAGCTCACCTCCATCTTTCTCTGAAGAGCCAATCATGTACGCAATCTGTGTGCAGATGTATGGTACTCTCATGGTGATACATGAGTGGCTGTATTCAGGAATACGTGGTTTTGAATTTCTAAATTTTGCACATGATTAGCATTAGTTTCCTGGGGGGTATCGTTAACGAGAGGGCTCCTTTAAAAGTGGGCGGAGCTTAAGCTAGCCGCAGAGTTTGGTGGAGGTGGGTGTCATGGCTATGGAGCTATATGGGCCAGAGTAAACTTGGGCTGTGTTGTTCGTGATGGAATAACTTTCGCTCTACAGGGATTTTGGGGTCTAACGGCTACTTCTCTCTACTGTTTTCTCTAGTGACTGATTTAGTAGCAGATCAGTCATATGATTGTGCGTGAGGTTTTCAATCACAGCAACACAAGTCGCCTTGTGTAGACACTGTAGATCTCTGCAGTGTCTTCGCTAAAATCGTGTAGTGTGAACAAGGCTTTACTGTAACTTTTGAGTCCACCACTATCACTTACCTTGAGCAGTGAGCTACATTTCGGGAATTGCTAACCATGTCATATACAGTGGTGTGAAAAAGTCTTTGCCCCCTTTCTGATTTCTTTTTTTTTTTTCCATGTTTGTCACACTTAAATGTTTCAGATCAACAAACAAGAAAACACAAAATGCGTTTGATTTTGTGAATGATTTTATTATTAAGAGAGAAAAAAATCCAAACAGTATCTTTATTCTGACAGAATCAACTTCACAATTTCCAGCATAATGTACAACCTCAAAGTTTGGGACAATGCATTGGGACAATAATCGTTTCATCACAATTTGACCACTAGTGACTTAATATCCTGCAGATAAATGTAAATATGGTCCTTGAGGTCGACATTTGTACCTTCAATACCTTTTTATATTCGAATACAAAGTAGGAAGCAAAAAATGAATCTGAATCAGGCCTTTTCTACTTATGTTTCCTGGAAACATTACACAAAAGAGCAGCTGTTTGGGTCATGACATGATGCAGCGCTGACCAGTGCAGAGAAGACCTTCTTCTGTTGCTGCACTGGACAACAAGGCTCAGGGAGCAGAACAATTCACACACACATGACTGTGATTTTACTTTAAATAAATTCAGCAGTTTTCCATTCTAACCTCCAGCGGTTGCAAAGACCCAAATCCTAGTGATGGTTTATTAAATGTTCTGGTTTTTATACTTTTGTATATTTAACATATCAACTAGGGGTGGGTGATGTGGCAAAAATATATAATGTTACTTATCATGTCACTTGTCATATAAGATATATATTGTTTTTATAAACTGTTAAGATTACGATGCCATATTTTGTAAAACAAATGGAAAAAAATCCAAGTATAATGAGAGAATAACATTTTTAGATATTTCACAGTGTCTTTAAGTACTAACAATATCACACTATGCTCAGAATTATCTGTTTTTGCCACTTGAAATGTTATTTAAATTAAGTGAAGCTCTTCATAAATAATGAATAGTAACAGGCTAGAGTATGGTTAACAACACAGGTCTACAAAAACGGTGTCATTTATTGACTTGAATGATATGATGTTAACTGTCGCAGTTTTTCTGAGCATATTGTAGCTATGAGAACTTAAACATTCACCAACTACGTGCCTAATAGACCTAATTAGACCTGTTTAACTGGATTTAGTTTAGGCGACCTGCATTGGGTAAGCGGAAGACTGAATGTTCTCAGATTACTTTGTGTATGCATCAGCTTTTCTAGCAGGATACCCGTGTGCGTTTGAGATCACATTAACCTGTGATCAACCTTGCAAGAATAGAAAAGACCAAACATCAGACATGAAGGCTCAGAGCGATAGCGGGCTATTTTTCAATCCGTCTATGGCTAGACCACTTATTGTGACATGGAAGCAGAACTGAAATAATGTTGAAATTGTTATAGTACTGTATCTCTCTGTGTTTATCATGGCAGTACTTAAAGACTAACTGCTGTGTGTGAAATATTTTTGTTTGTATTTTTAGAGTCCCACTTGCTTTGTGTTAAAACTTGACAGATATTTCACATAGTCAAACATAATACTGAACTTTTCTGAAATGTCATATTCCAAGTAAACCTTGTGCAATTGTTCAATTATGGGCCACTTGATTAAAAAGGTTAAATTAACCAATAAGTGCAATAGTTGGTGCCATATTACATGTACATTTTAATATTCAGTGTAAAGAACACACTCCATGTTTTCTTCCTTTTGATCGTTTTCCAGGTGCTTGTGGTGTAGACTTGTCTCAGCGTCATGTGTCCTATGTGTGTTGTTACATGTAAACGTGTGTTTACAGTGTAGTATTAAGTAGGGATGATGCACAGAAGAAGAAACACTACAGAGTGCTGAGGTCAGACCTACCCAGTGTAGGTGAGAGGACAGCTACATGTGGATGGTCATCAACAGTTCTAGGGGGAAATGATAGGTTGTCATTGGTGGAATGAACCATTATGGTTATAGATTGTTGTTTCTGTGAGTAAATGAATGTATCATCATTGGTAGACCATCTAAGTATGAGTATATTAGCATCATAATCAGGATTGTGAATACATTTTTGGATCACCGTGGATAGATCATAGGTTCTATTACTGAATTAATGACTCTTTACTGTCAGATCATATGTTCTGTGACTGCGTTAATAAATCACAATTGTCAGACCTGTTCTATTAAATTAATGGATCACCTTGTTCGGTTCTGTTACTAAATTAATTGCTCCTAGTTGTCAGATAATCAGTTTTATTACTGATTTATTGGATAATCTGTTGTTACTAAAATGGATCATTGTTAGATAATCAATTCTGTTATTAAATTAATGGATTATAATTGTTAGATCATCAGTTCTGTTATTAATAGATTATCATTGTTTGATCATCAGTTCTGTTACTAATGGATTATTATTGTTAGAGCATCAGTTTCGTTACTGAATTAATGGATCACAATTGTTAGATCATTAGTTCTGTTACTAATGGAGCTTCATTGTTAGATCATCAGTTCTGTTACTAATGGAGCTTCATTGTTAGATCATCAGTTCTGTTACTAATGGATCATCAATATTAGATCATCAGTTCTGTTACTAATGGAGCTTCATTGTTAGATCATCAGTTCTGTTACTAATGGATCATCAATATTAGATCATCAGTTCTGTTACTAATGGAGCTTCATTGTTAGATCATCAGTTCTGTTACTAA
>JBBIGC010000039.1:10460588-10470730 GCA_037576955.1 Lepidarchus adonis
GCATAAACGTTCCTTTCAGAATAAGTTTTCAGTGCTGTTGTGATGATCTCAGGGTTTTCTGCCATGACTTTCATCCAAAAAAAAAAAAAAAGTTGTAATTTTTGGTACAGCCGGTGGTTGAGGACTCCTGAATGTTTATAAGTTCATAAACTGTTTAATGTTTTGTGGCTCCGGGCGATCTATCTTTAGTTGAAGAGGGGGCAAAATGGCTCTTTTGATAGTAAGGTTGCCGATCCCTGATCTAAACCATAACAGATTTAAAACGCCAATAACATGGAAAACTGAATATCACTAGTTTTGTTGTTTTTTATTTTATTTTATATTTGGTTTTAGTTGTTAATGTTTCAAAATATGCAGTTCACTCTCCAATTTTTACAATCCATGTACGGCCTATGCTAAACTAACTAAAAAACAACCGATTTTAATTTTTTGTTTTTGTGATGTCATGGAAAATAAATTCATTTACATAAACGTACAAGCCTATTCAGCCTCAGCCAATAAGAGCCTAGGCCCACACATCTGAGCTGAAGGATTAAGGACTGTTTCAGCCTGGTCTGCTTTTTGATGGGTATAGTACAAGCCAGCCAATGAGAAAAGGAATCATTTACATTTTTACATTTGATAAATAAGTACATCTCATGGTAATTTTGAAATTTCTCTGCATATTTTAACAAGCAAATATATATACATATTATATATATATATAATATATATACCTTATATATATACAGTACCTGAAAAAACATACAAGGAAAATAATTAATTAACTATTTTTAATCTTTAATAATTAATTAAAAAAGAATTCATTTTCAAGAATTAATTCAACAAATATATCAATAGATATGATATTCTTAAACACACTTCAATAGGAAAGATAACACCAGACCCTAGATGTCAGGTTTATGAATTAGACAGGTTTCTACTGCAGGAGATTCTGATCAATGGCACCTGACCTGGAACCTGCTTCTAGTTTTATGAACTTGAAGGTGCAATACATGTAAAAACTTTATTTTTTATGTGGAATCTGTCTTTTATTTAAATTATTAAAACGTAAGATACTGCGTCAAAAAGGGAAATATTTGCTTGTTAAAACAAATTTACTCATTTTTTCACATGATTATATATCAGTCTTAAAATCACCATATCAGTATAACATATATAACAGTGTTTGGTTAAGATGTGCTAAATGTGATCTTTGCTTTTTACTCATCACTGTTGATGGAGGGAACAATTATTCATTGACTGTAATTCTTACAAATATGGGAAATAAAATGTTATTAAAAATGAACATGATGCTACTGAAATGACAGATACTCTGGCAAGAATTAGCACTTCTCGACAAACAGGGCTCTCTCTCTCTCTCTCTCTCTCTCTCTCTCTCTCTCTCTCTCTCTCACACACACACACTCACTCACTCACTCACACACTCACACACACACACACACATTCTGTACACACTAGTCAGCGAGTCCTTGAGTGATAATTATATGGTAATGGCAGCAGTAACATTGCTGTGGTTCTTTAGTTTTGCCACCATGGCTTGTGGTGAGGATGATGAGCAGGGGTGTGTGTCGGCTAGAGTTGAATTTTGGAACGCTGTCCAGTCTCCCAGTCCACCCAGCTCTCTCAGCTACATCTCCCAGAAGGCCGTGCTGAGGAGCTGTGGTTGCCGAGCCAATTGTGTGCGGTCGTCATGTGGTCTGTTAAAACTGCCAGAGCGGTTGCGTATTTCACTCAAGGCCAAGAGCCTGTGTGTGTGTGTCTCTGTGTGTGTGTGTGTGTGTGTGTGTGTGTGTTTATGGGTGTGTATGTTTAAAATCGGAATTAACCACTGCAGATCTGGAGCTCTCCACAAGACCTGCTGTTTTGGAGATGCTCTGACTCAGTCGCCCTTGTCAGAGTAGCTCAGATTCTTCCACTCCTGCTCCTGCTTGGTGCCGTAGTAATGAGACGATCTTATTCACTTGAACTCTCAGTGGTCATAATGTTATGGCTGATCGGCGTATAGCTTGTAATGTATAAATTACTGTGAGTAAACAATATGGCCCCGTCCAAATAAGCAGCTAATCCTCTGTGTGCCACCAAAACGGCTCTGAACCTCCAAGGCGTGGACTCCTGTGGTATCTGGCACCACAACATGAGCAGCAGATCCTGTAGGTCTTGTAAGTTGTGAGGTGAAGCCACTGCACATCAATTGTTCTAGCACATCCCACAGGTGGTCAGTTTGACTGAGATCTGGGGAATTTGGAGACGAGGGCAACACCTTGAACGCTTCATCAAAGCATTCCTGAACAGTGTGTGCGGTGTGGAAGTCCTCCATAGACATTATCCTGCAGAAAGAAGCCACTGCCATTGGCAGCAGCCATTGTTATAAAGGGATGTTCATGATCCACAGCAATGTGTAGGTGGTGCTGATTTCCAAATGAATGGCTAGACCCAGAGTTGGCCTGGACCTGGACCTAGAGCAGAGCACCACACTCCCACAACCAGTCTGTTTCCTTCTCAAAGTGCATCATAGTGTCATCACTTCAGATACAGGACATACTGCTTTCTGTGTGAGGTAAATGTAACAAGAACTTCTTCCTCCTGCTCCATCCTCCAGTGTGTTTGTAGGTGCTTTAGGTCATTGGTTCCCAACCCCCGGGCCAGCGTTTGCATTTGGAAGCTGTTACTGTGGTGAAATGTTGGTGAAAGGAGGTGAAACAGACCATCCTGAGGCTGAAAAAAAGAACAAATCCATCAGAGAAAATCAGAAATGTTAGGAGTTGCCAAATCAAGAGTTTGGTACATTTTGGAAAAAAAAAGAGAACACTGGTAAGCTTGGGAATTCAAAAAGGCCTGGACGTCCATTGAAGACAGAAGTGGTGGATGATTGGTGATGAAAGAACTATTCACAACATCCACTCAAGTGAAGAACACTCTCCAGGAAGTAGGTGTATCAGTATCTAAGTCGACCATAAAGATCAGACTTCATGAGAGTAAATACAAAGGATTCACCACAAGGGGCAAACCATTTACCAGCTTCAAAAATAGAAAGACCAGAATTGACTTTGCCAAAAAACACCTGAAGAAGCCATCCCAGTTCTGGAACAGCGGACAGATGGACAGATGAGCGTAACATCAGCCTGCACCAGAATGATGGGAAGAAGGAAGTTTGAAGAAGAATTGGAACAGCTCATGATCAAAAGCACCACATCTGTAAAACAGAAACCAAAACTTCCAATAGCAGCTACAATGTCTGCAATGGATTCTCAACAAAATATTGAAAAGTAACATTTTTCTTAGGGTTATGTTTATTTGTCCAATTACTTTTGAGCCCCTGAAATGAGGAGTGTTTGTATAAAAATAGCTACATCTTCAATCATATATTTTTGTTCAACCCCTTGAATTAAACTTTAAAGTCTTCACTTCAATTCTGTTGTAGTTGTTTCATATCAAATCCAATGTGGCGACATGTAGAGCCCAAATTATGAAGATTGTGTCACTGTCCAAATAGAGAGATATGATCCTCCAGCCCCCACACCCGTCACAACGCAAATTGTTCTGAAGCAAAAAAGTTTGGAGACCAAGATGGCTTTAGTATGGGTACTCTGACCAGTCATTGGCTATGAAGCAGGGGTCATATATTTGGTCATACTGCTCTCTTTGGTCATACTGCTGTGGCAATGAGGCTGGGCGACCACCACCCTGTCACCAGTATGTGACTTGCCCTTTGTTGGGTCACTGTTGGTAGATACTTACCACTGCTGACAAGTGGCACCATACAAACAATGCTGTTGTAGAATTGCCCTAACCCAGTCATCTGACCCTAACAACAGGCTCATCAGTGAAAATACCAAAACCCCAAATCTCCAAAAATGGTTAAAGAAGAAGAAAATTATTCATGACTTTCAATGCAAGTTCATTTCACTAAATCCATTTACAGTTTTTCTTTTTGTCTATTGTGAAAGTGACAGTGACACCACCACTGCCAGGTGAAGTGAGTACATTGACTCTCCAGTTATTTCACTACAATGCCATATATTAGGCAGTAAGTAAACAGTCAGTTCTTGAAGCTGATGTGCTGGAAGTAGGAATGATGGGTGAGTGTAGTGATCTGAGCCACTTTAAGAAAGACTTTATTGTGCGGCTAGAGCATCTCCAACACAGCAATAGTGTTCCAGGTCTGCAGTAGTCAGTTCCTACCAAAAGTGATCCATGGAAGGACTTTGGTGAAAGTGTTTTGGTTCACTGATGCATGTGGGGAATGAAGGTTAGCATGTCTAAAAGAAGCTCCTGTGGCACAAAATGTTAATAGAAAGGGTCAGAGCTGTTTTAGGGCATCTACTCTATATAAGGCAGCTGGTGTTAATGTTCTGGCTGATTGTTGAATATAATACTTGTTGTCTCAATGAACAATTCATGTGTGAAGTTCTTCTGATCACACATTCTGTAAAACACATTCTGAGCACATCCACAACGCTAAAATCTGATTTGCTCACACACAGGGGCAGCCATGGCCTAATGGTTTTGTATTTGTGACTGAAGGGTCACGGGTTTGGTTGCCAGAACCAGCAGGCGGCTGAAGTGCCCTTGAACAAGACCCCTAACCTCCAACTACTCACCTTGTACGTCGCTCTGGGTAAATATATCGTAAATGTAAAAGTAAATGAATAAATATAAGCTGATATCAAAGTTCACAAAAACCCCCACACAGACTTGACATATGCAATGTGAACATGATTATTTATCATTGTGAAAACACGCTATCATTTAACCCCTCAACACATTGAGCGTTGGGCAGCTGTCAACAGCGACCAGCAAGCAGTCAAGGGACTTGAACCTGCAACCTTCCGATGACAAGTTCATAACCACTAGGCGACTGCTGCCATAAATTATAGCCATTATTACATATTTGTATCATCACTCTCTATTCCCTCACGTAATTGTATTAATCACTGGTGTTTTCTTTACACACTTAGTTGTTAGTTTGGTTGCCAGTTTTTCCTTTTTTATTGTGGTCACACTCTGGGATGTGAGTGAAAACTTGACCGTTCAATTAGCTGCTGCTTGAGCGTTTGCTTTGTGGTATAACGGTCAGTCTCTGGTTTATAGTTACAGCTAATTTTGATTGGAGTAGAAGGTCAGAGAAGCAGAGTGTCAGATAAGGTTTTATACAGTGGAGTGATACCTCAGTGGTGCCTGGGCTGGGACTTGAACCTGCAGCCCTCCAATCACAAGGGCAAGGTTGTAACCACTAGGTCACTACTTTCAAAGCTGATGTTCGGTTCTAATTCAGATTTCTATTCCACCTTAAATGCTGAGGGATTTATATTCCAGTTTTTGGTACGTGAATGTAATGTTCACACTATTTAAGGCAGCAATCTTGGCATCAAGATGTACTTATTATTTATTCATTTATTACAGTCTGCACATTTTTATAGAAATGGCATTTCGGAGGTAGACCCGTAAAAGAGGACTTCTCCACAGTCCAGTTTTGCCTGTGTGCTGTTTGTAGGTGTTTTAGATGGAGGGCAGGGGTCACAGTGGCTATGAAGCAGGAAAAAAAACTATATTCACTATATTATTATATATTATGGATATCATAACACTGTGGTGCCATTGTTAGCACTGTAGCCTCACAGCAAGAAGACCCTGGGTTCCTGTTTGTCTCCATGTTTGCATGTGTGTTTGTGTGTGTGTGTGTGTGTGTGTGTGTGTGTGTGTGTGTGTATGTGTGTGTGTGTGTGTGTGTGTGTGTGTGGTTGTCCGTAGTCAGCTGGGATCGGCTCCAGCTTCCCCACAACCCAAAATGGATAAAGTGGTTTGGACAATGAATGAATCAATAATATAACCACTGATAATACTGAAAATATCCATCTCTCAAATAAAAACCGACACTTGAGGAGTACAGAGGGGAAAATTACATTCAGATTGAGATTTGGCTTCGTCTTTAAGGGAGAACAATAGGCCACTGACGGCATGATTACAAAGCAGTGCATGCCCCAGTGAATACGATATCACATTTCATACCAGCACGAGAGAGAGAAAGAAAGGACGGTTTACACTTTGGAGAGCTGCTTCCATTTCTGGCCAGTACTTCCCCTCAAGTTTCAGTGCAAGCTAAGCGATTGTGTTGCACTGCTTTTCTTAGCTCATGTGCTTACACCCTCGTCCATGATCCCAGTCTCCAATGAGACACTGTCTTCTCACACTCTTCCTTCACCTAATATTCACCCTCTCACAGGTGGGAATGAGTTGGGGTGGTAGGAGGCCTGGGGACCCCCGGCACCGTCCGTTACTGCCCTGTTTACGGGGGATGTGTGTGTTGGGGGTGAGGAGAGAGAGAGGATACAACATACTATTTAAAGACACAAAGACTCAAAAATATGTACACAGACACTACAAAAGAATTATGTATACGGTCAAACCTTGAATGTAAAGGGGTGGGTGAGCTATCGTAATGGGGCACGGAAGGAAATCTGTCCTGCAGCCTTTCATGGCGAGAGATGGGTTTGGCGAGCTAACGAGGTTTGACCATATAAATATTTAGAAATAAACACAAGTACAAATGTACATTACATATCTTACTGAAAATATGAGAGGAGAATATAATTAGCATTAGAAAATGAAAGTCCTTTGTAAAAAAGAATGTATAACTAGCGCTTTCTACTTCACCCTTGCTTTTGTTAGTTCGCTGCTTGTTGATTTATCCGTAGATCTCCCGTGAGTAGCATTTCAGAGTGTTAATGAAACTCACCTCGTCTGTGGCTGGAAATAACTCCAGCGAGCCGTCAGTGGAAGCTGCTGTATTTGAATGGCTACAGTCATGGATTCGATCTCAGCTACAGATATTTGGGTTCTGACTTCTGACAGACATATGCCAAGCAATGCTGGACTATTTTTATTGATCCATTGCCCATGAAACAAACAGAAAGCAGAGAAAATGAAAGTTTTATGTTGGAGAAGTTGTAAGGATGGTGTCAGAGTGGGAGCTAGGGGTCAGGGGGTGTAAGGGTTTGCCTTGCGTCAGGGTGAGCGGAGAGAGAGAGAGAGAGAGAGAGTTGAGAGGTGAGAATACATTAGCCAGTGGTGCAGGCCTGAAGATTCAGAGTTATGTGGACTGGACTGATCCAAATGCCAGTTGACAAGGCCTCTCCGCTCCCCGGGGAAGCCTATGTCCAACCAGAACAGACAAGCAACACTCTGGCGTCTGTACTGCGCGGTCAGATCTGCTCTATCCAGCCTCAGTGTCTATCAACCATTCATACTTCTGTGGGGTCTTATTAGCATTAGCATTAGCATTTAGCGCTTCAGTTTTGCTCGATAATTTAAAAAAATCTAAGGAGTCTCTAGGATGGTGAAGGTCAACCCTGCTGTCCTAAAGCTTGCTGTCTATATTCGGGACACTTCAGCTGTTCCGGTTTGGTCTACGTGTGTTAGAGGAGAATATTTACGCTGCGATTTTGTGCTTTTGTGATGCAACCTTCATAGCAGTTGGTGTAATTTGGCTGGATGGTGTACAACATCTATGCAGACGTTTTTTTAGGTTGATTCACACTCTGCAACTCCAGTCTGCTTCAAAGAACAAGGTAGAACCTGGCAGATGACCAACGTGAAATGAAAATGAGTTCAAGAGGGAGAGGGCGAGCGAGGAAGGAGAAAAAAGAGAGGGACAGAGAGAGCGTGGGTGTGTGAAGAGTATGTGTTACAGAGTTTGGAAGGAGGGGAGGAAGGAAAGGAGTGTTTACACGATCACTCCAAATGTGTGTGTGTTTTAGCAGTGGTTCAGGGAAGGGTTAATGTTGTCAGGAGTGGGCGGTGGTCCCAGATGGAAGACTTTTAGCCGCTGAACTTAATTGGCATGACATGGGCCAGGCACCACGCCAAACAGCCAGACCCCAACACAGCTGTGGACGGGAGAGAGAGAGGCAGAGCGAGCTTTCATCTCATTCATTTCTCACATCCTTTCTTAGTTCAATTACACATTTGTTCCGTTGCTGCAAAATAGAAAGATGATACACATTTTCCTAATGTATGTACACTTTCCGTTCTTTGAAGCATTCTTAATTATATAACCCACTGCATGACCGAAACGGACTGGTCATTACAGCCTGGCAGACTCCTTGTGGCATGGGTCGGCCATTGTGATCTGATTGGGCTTTTATTGCGTATTCATACTGAGACTAAGGCCTCGTTTACACTGCCAGCTAAATGTGACCCAATTCCGATTTTTTGCTCATATGTGACACAGATCGGATCTGTCCCACGCATGCATTCGTATATGTTGAGATCGGATTCAGGCCTCATTCATATGTGGAAATAAATCAGATATAAATCGGATATGTGCCGATGTGACTGTAATGTAAACAGGCAGTTCAGATTTTCCCAGGCGATGCGTCTGTACGTCATTAACTGCGACAATTTAGTTCTTCATCACAGTTTGATGACGTTGTGTGGAAGCGCAAACACAATAACTAATAAATAAACTGTGGGGAGAAGAGTCAGTTTAAGATAAAATTAAAGGCTCCAACCGAAACAAATCTGTTTGAGGATATTTCTGCTGCAATGGAAGAGCAATCATTAGATCACTCACGCACCCAGAGGTTCCTCTGAATGGTCGAAGCCAAAATAGCGGCTGCAATAATCGTCCTTTTCCTTCGTCTCTGCTTCAAAATCATGCGGTTATTTTGCGATTTTTGCGACATCGCAGAGCTAGCATCAAGTATATTTCCCATTCGTCCATCTTGGCTACTGTGTGGTGTAACAACGCCCGTCAAAAAAATCGGATATAGGCAGCAAATCGGAACTGGGCATCAAGACCTGCAGTGTAAATGAGGCCTTAGTGACCTGGCTGGATCAGGTTCCATGGTAGATTGTTTTAGATTGTGGGCCTTTGTGGCCTTGACTGGGTGTTTTGTGTATTTCTATCCTATTTGTTGACTACTTTTGGTCTTAGCATGACTGTGCTTTTTGGGTCTTTGTAATATTGGTCATTTTTGCCAGGTTGGGCCTTTATTGGGTCTTCTAGTTGGGCTCTTGTTGGACCTTCTACCTGTGCTTTGAGTCTTTTTGGCCTGACCGAACTTCATAGCTTGACTGGACTTTGATAGAACTGTCTGGAATTGATAGGCCTTTGTAATGAGGCTGGACAATTGATAGGTCTTGTAGTGAGATCATTGTTGGGTTTTATGGTTAGGTCTTTGAAGACTGGTCAGGTCTTCATGAAATAGTTTGGTCACTGTAGCCTAGTTTCTTCTGGCTTGGTCTTGTCTTTGAGGCCTGGTTGGGACATGACCTTAGCATTTCCACTTGGGTAATATGATTGGACTGCTGTGCTCTTGTTGGTTCTTGAATCTTTGTGGCCTGATTTTGGTCTTAGCATGTTTGCACCTTTCTGGGTATTTGTAGTATGATCTCTTTGGTGAGGTTGGTCTATTGGTAGGTCTTCTGGTTGGGATCTTTATGACTTGGTTGGGGCTTTATTGGGTTTTCTCTTTCTGGTTGGGAATTTAAGACTTGGTTAGATGTTTATGACCTGGCTGGCTGCTGAGTCCTGTTTAAATATTTGTCCTGCTTGCGGGCCTGGATTGGTCTTTGTGCTCTGGTCTTGGTGGAGCGACTATTTAATACCTTGCTGGGCTTTTGCTGAGCCTTCTGATTGGACCTTAGTGGTGTGGCAGAAGCTTTGGTCCAGGGTCACATGTTTGGTGGTTTTTCTGTTCTGAATTAGCTTATTAGCTGCCATTAAACATTTTCTGCTATTAAACCTAAACCTGGGAACCTGTGCAGGAATGTTCAGGGCTGGAGATGGACATGCTTGATACAGGAGACTCTTTCTTTACTCAGGAAAGATATGCAGGTGAACTTCTGGTACTGCATAGTTAAATACAGCTTCATAAAGTGTGTTTAATAGGTGAGTATAATGTAGGAACCATATCTGATTTAGAAAATAGGAGATTATGGTCAGGTATGCTAAGTATGTTAAACGTGTATATGATACTCATTTCTGCAGTGTGTGTGTGTGTGTGTGTGTTTATGTCCTGTCCTTGCTCCTGAGTGCAGGCACCCATATGCAACCATCATTATCTCTTACACACACACACACACACACACACACACACACACACACACACACACACACACACACACACACACACACA
>JBBIGC010000039.1:10508839-10518867 GCA_037576955.1 Lepidarchus adonis
AGTTGCTTTGTGACAATGTCAGTTGTAAAAAGCGCTCTATAAATAAAATTGACTTGACTTGACTTGACTTGACAATAGCCCTGTAAATTCACCAAAGACTGGCTGAAAACTAAGGAATGGAGAGTCCTTGAGACGCAGAGGCAAAGCCCAGATCTTAATCCCATTGAGCTGCTGTGGATGAGTTGAAACTGGCTGTACATAGAAGAAACCCCTCAAACATCTCACATATTAAAGAATTTTGCATTGACTAATGTCAGAGACTGGCAGGAGCTACAAGAAGCGTCTCACTGAGGTTATTTCAGCCAAAGGGGGTAACACTAGCTATTAGGGGGTAGAGTGTCCTCAGTTAGAATACACATTTTTGTTGATATCTTTTGTCTAATAAAAAACTCATGGTTAATTTTTGTTGTTTACCTGCAATTAAATCACTTTTCTGTTCCAGAGATAAATTAGAGCAAGATTAGACATCAATATGTGAACATTTCTTGATAAAGAAATATTTTATGAGGTGTCCTAATTTTTTCACATTACTGTATACAGTCAAACCCCATTAGCTCAACCCCAGTTATCTTGCCAAACCCGTCTATTGCCATGAAAGGCTGCAGGACAAATTTCTTTCCATGTTATTTTCTCGTTTGCCAACCCCACCCGGAAATACATTGAAGTTTGTCAGTAAATACATTGGAAATATTTTTGTAGTTTTATCAGATAATTATAGGATGAAATTACAGATTACAGGACAACACACTTTAAACCATAGTTTGAAAGTTAGCTTGGATTATTTTCTAAGGTTAAAAGGCCAAAAATCTTGTCTCTGGTGTCCATTAGGGGCTTAATAGTAAAATCACTGTTCTCTGATCTATTTGGATAGATGACCAAAGTAAAAGTTAAATAGCTAAATAGCTCAGCCAGCATTGATGTCTGGCTGACACACTGGCTGTGGTCGTACAGTTATATAAATTACATATTGTATTATTCCTAGCCATATGTAATGGGCAGATGTGAAGAAAAGCACAGTGCTAATAGAATCACTACAATAGGCTACGTAATTGCAGGATTGTGGATGTTGCTGATGTGTGTCTGCTGTAGTGAAGCTACAATGTCCTGAAGAAGTGAAAGGTCCAAAGGTACATTGCTTTAAATGTCACTGCATTAAGGAGTTGGGGGATGGCATTATTTCTTTACTTTTATAAAGGATAGTCCAGCATATATGTAATAAGAGATAAAGGAAGCATTGAAGCACCTTAGTATTTTGAGAATTCAGCTGCTATTATTGGTGCTTCTTAGAAACTACTGGGTCATTTTGCTCAGTTAGGAACTAGGGGTATTGCGATGTACCTGCATTGACGATAACTGTGACATTTAAAAAACTAAATATTGATACAGTGGGTCCTTGAGTTACGTCAGGGTTCTGTTCCTTTGAGTATGATGTAACTTGAATTTTGATGTAAGTTGTAACTTATTCATGTAATGAAGCTGCAGAGGCTTTATTGAACTGCACTGTGTTTTATTAACAGCAGCAACATGCATGAACACTCAAATTACAGTAAAACAAAACGTTTCTCCAGATAGAAATTCTCTTTTTAATGCTTCAACATACACCACAGCAGTAAACGCATTGGAGAGGAGACTTGTGGCAAAACACACTGACGGTGCCTTAGCACAGTGCACTATTAACCCCCCATCTCACCCACCAATTCACATAAATTCTTATTCAACACTAACAGTGAATAAAACACAAACATCTCAGCAATAACAGCGAAAAACATCACAAAGTGAATTAGCAGAGCAGAGCCTCTCTCTCCGATGCCTGCAAGCACTCATACACACACACACACATTTGTGGACCCCTGTACTGTGTTATTAATACGTGTGTTGTAATATCCTTATAATGAACATCCTGGACCAGTTACTATGGTTCACACTCCAACAGTCTGTGACGGTATTGCCTTAATACTCGTCCACTCCTTTACCGTCGTCCCCCTCTCTACACTATAAACAATATACTGCAGTTGGTTTTGCTGCAACAGTAATTAAATGTAATGAATGAGAGTAAGGTCTCAGTTTGGTTTTTAAAGCTTTAAACTTTTTAAAACGTTTTGTGCATAAACCCTCAGCGAGGAGTTTTAAATTGTTATTTCTGTTTCTTCATGTTTTTTGCTAATTTTCTGGTGTGACTGTGCGAGTAAACTGTTGTTTCAGTTCAGTGTGGACAGACAGCAAACATCAACCTCGAACCATGACATTTTCCAAAGTTTTTATTCAATATTTAATTTCAGGTTTATATTACACATATTTTTGGAAACCCTCCTAAAATGACTGACGTGCTGATTAGCCAAACTCACTTACTGATACTATTTTTATGCTTTGTGCATGACAGTTGCACAAATTTCACTGCATATGTTCCATTCTGGAGTGTATCTAAGTGTTTATAGTACATGTGTGATCTAACGAGTGTAAAGATAATTAGCTGTAATATTGAATTGAAACCTTTAATTGTTAAAGAGTCATTTTAATGTTCATAGTTTAACTTTCTAAATCATTCATGGGGATGGAGATACACTACAGTGGGTTGTAGTCAGCGACATGTATTTACATATATATTAAGTCAAGTTTTCTTTTTACATACAAATCAGCTTTATAGGCTCCAAGCCCATAATGATACACCATTACACCATTTTAGCCAATATTACATGATCACCAACACTGCTGCAAAAGCCCACAGATCCAAGACCACCTTGCGCAGCTTTCTGAGTCCCAGTTCGACTCCGAATCCCTGTATGGTCAAAGATGCTCCACTGCAAACCATACACCCTCAACTTGGTGGCTAGATAGAGCTCGCGCCCACCCTTTAAATAAGCCCTCGCATGTAGCCTTGCCCCTGGGAAGACAGAGCTTTAAACTTAAAACTGTTTAACCCCCGAAGGCAACCGTGCACCCCCTCATGTATCTCCACTTCTATATCTGCAGGGGGATAGCGCGGGATGTCTGCTCTTCAGAGTGAGCTCTATATAATGCAGTTGTAGTCACAGTTAGATTTTTGTCGCAGTATCACCAGCCCTGACTTTAATTTTGATTTGCCCAGTGCTATACTGATGTGAACCATGCTGTTAAAGACATAGCCCATCTCTGATTGGCTGTTGCTCTTTGTCAACCATGTACAATTTCTCCACATATTTAGCATGCCAGATATCCAGTCCCAGTCGGCGACAAGTCAGTGATTGTCTTTCATCGTGTCTCAGGGTAGTTCACACATAACAACTCGTTGCAGATTAACTGGCGACTCACCTCAGATCCGAGGCTTTTGTCTGCGATTTCCAATGCAACTCTGAGACCTGGAAGTTGCAGCTAAAGTCTGGGTGAACAAGGCTTTAGCTGGAGGAAGAAACCAAAGCTCAGAAGGGGGATCCATCCTCCTCAGGTTGACACCAGATTAGTATAACAGCTACAAAGTAAAGGGAAACTATCTCAGGCCTATTTAGCATTGAATATGAAGCATGAAGTTCAGGGAGATGGTCCATGGTAGTCAAACTAGTCTGGGACAGGCAAAAGAGGGGTCCCAATAACGAGTGATCTGGTCATGGGAGACAAGGGCAGCAGTTCTCAAAGGTGGTTGTATGAGGTGTTTGCCTAATGCATTCTGGGTATTGTAGTCAGAGACTATATCATGAACTCTGTCAAACGTGTGATACACTTCTGTTACAGAACAGCACTAGTAATATGTTCAGATCTATTTTGAAGCAACATAATAAATAGAACATTAAAATATTTGTGATATACTGTAAGGTTTAACACACCTACAACTAGTACCAAGTAATGAGCCGTTTTAGTGTCTAGAGTTTAGTCTAAGACTGAGTGTTAGTTGTTAATCTCTCTACTGTTTCTGTCTTAAACAGAATTACCTTCACGTTTTCTGCTTTTTTATTGGTTACTCCCCATCTCTGACTACAGGCCACAGTTTAAATGATCTATATAGGTACATCAATTAACTGTTCATTAAGTTTTGCCATCAATATTGCACAGTATGTGTAATTATGATGAAATTGGTGTTTACACAAATGCCTGCACTAAACTAACTAAACAAAGACAATTCATTTAAGTGTTTTTAATGCAGTGGCGTATTACTGCATCCAGAGGGGTAAATTGGTGTCAGAGTTGTTTGCTGTGCTGCATTGACTTCACTTTGCTGACTTTCGCATGTGAAAAGAACCCAGTGAGTTGCAAAGCCCCAGTCTGAACATTTCACACATTTATACCAACTCTGCCAGTCATAATCTTGGGCACTCCTGACTGCAGAAATTATTTTTAGAACCTTAAAGTTATTGTGAGAACACAAAGGCAAAATTCATCAAAGGATTTTTTTAATGGTCCTCAAGCTTTCAAAGTAAAAGACTTTACAAAATAATCCAAAAACACTGTTTAAGTTTTAAAAATGTACCCTTCGCTCCCAAGTCTGCCCATCCCTCCTTTTATCCCTTTTTCTAATTAGGGTTGCAGGGGGTGCTGGAGCCTATCCCAGCATTCAATGATTAACACTCTGAACAGGTTTCCATCACGGGGCAGATACACAGATAAACACATAACAGTACATGTTCACATCTAGGGGCAGGTGGGCATCTTCAGTTCACCTACTCTGTATGTTCTGGACTGTAGATGAGGCCACACACACTCCCATGTCAATACAGGAAATCAAGCTGCATAAACTGCATACATTTTGAATGGACTGTTTTTGTGATGTTACTAAAACCACCACATTTACTGTACAAGCATCCACAAATTCAGTATAAAGCAGTTTAGCCAAACAAGTATTTTATATATTGAGTTTTGGAAAGCGCTTTCCATGTAATAATAAATAATAATAATGCATTTAATTTTTAAAGCACTTTTAAAGTGCTTCACAAAAGCGAAGTTATAGAACAGACAAAAGCAATGTTGAAGAAAAATCAGAAGATTCTAGGTTCGGCTTCTGGCTGGCTCGACGTCTTTGACAATACAAGCTGTTTTGCACTTTAACACAAGACACTTTGTGTAAATAATCATCTCCCTCCCACTATTCAGCAAATACATAGTGTATAAAGGTGTGTATAAATGTGTACAGATGTGTATATATATATATATATTGTTTTTCTTTAGTTTAGTTTTATTGATCTCTATTTCTATCTTTCATTGATCTCTATTTCTATCTATTTCTACTCTGTATGGTCCACGGAGCACATTGGGTTACATTTCACTGCTGGTCATACTTACTTACTGCTGGTATAACCTGTATGTGACAAATAAAGCATCTTGAATCTTGAATGTTAAAACAGACAAAGGCAATGATAAAACAAACATAAGCAATGATAAAACAGACAAAAGCAGTTTACACTTAGAAGTTGTATGCTTTCCTCAATTAGAATGTTTTTAGCTGTTTTTTAAAGCAGTCTACAGTCCATGTGTGAGTTTCCTCCCACTTTTCAAGGCTTGTGGTTTAGGTTGATTGGCTACTATTAATTGTCTATAGGTGTGTGTGTGTGTGTGTGTGTGTTCTCTGTATCTGTGTTGGCCTCCTGTCCAGGGTGAACTCTTCATTGGCTTTTAGTCAATAGGAACTGAAGGCTTTGCTGCAGGGGACAGTGAGTTAAATCTGTGCTTTGTAAAGCACATTACAGCAATATTTTAGGTTATTCCTGTTGCAGTCAAAGCCTAAGGTCCATCCCTGTAGGAGCTAGGCACTTCCTGGCACTTCGTATTCAAGAAATTTGTAACTACATGCATTCCTGAGATGCTGCTGGTTTGAGTTTCCTGTCTTTCCGTGAAGTTTACTAAAGGAGTGCTTATGTGCCCTTGTGGGGAATATTCCAGAAGGGCATTTACTTTTTCTTGACACATTATTTCCATTGAGCAACAAAACCTAAATGTGGGTTGAGGCTCGTTTGATTATGGAGTAGAGTGAAGCATGCAGGCACAGAAGCTGGAGTGTGTGTTGCTGTGGGAGCTCTCTGACTGATGGGCCTGGCCTTGCTGTAGGCTGCAGACACGGTCAGAGTCATTAGGAAGTGTGTTTAAGACGTTGTGCTCTACTAGAAGTGCAGCTGGGGTCGTATTGCTCAGCACTTTTAATGTCGCCGTAAGTGATGTCCTGCTTTTACACTTTTCTTAGTCCATTTAGAATGGCTGCTGGGTTTTATGTACTAAAAATAGTCAACATTAATTTTTTTATTATAATCAAATAATAAAAATGATGATACCCATAATTCTTTATTCTATAATATTCTAAAACACAATATCCCAGTCTTTAATAATACAAATAATTTTATGACTTTGCTTTTAAGCTGTAAATGATCTGTTCTGATTGGCTGCTCTACGTTGTACATCATTCAAACACGTATAATAAACTGTAACGTTGGTGAGATATCTTCAGTGATGTTGGAACAATTGCCCACTCTCCTTTAGACGTGTGGATCCTTTAGAGCGCTGTATTGATACATTTGCTTCCTGACAGTCAAAGAAGCGTTTTAGCTTCTCCACATCTTACGCTCCAGTAACTGTTACAGCCTGTCTGATATAACAATCCGCAGTATTTCAGCATGACCGGGCAGGGCTGAACTGTTCTGGGCTGGATAGGTGGTCATATGAAAATGTGTTCATGATTGTGACATCATATTTCACAGTCGCATTCATGCATTTTCCAATCCATTTATCGGCTTATTGGCTACTCTAACTAGCCCATAGGTGTGAGTGTGCGTGTGTATTATTGTCTGTCTCTGTGTTGGCCTCATTTCCAGGATCTGCCTTTCGCCCATAGTTTGCTGGAATTGGCTCTATATTCCCTGCCACCCAATCTGAATAAACCGTTTGGGCAATGAATGAATGAATTAACCCCAGCCTTTACTTACCTCACTCCCTTTTTAATAGTGTAGCCAGAAATACCCTCTTTTTTTTCCAATTTTTTAATGTTTTGCTGCTATTTGAAGAGTTTCCAGGAGTTTCCGCTGCCTTCGCACATACCTTCAGACAAAGGACGAAATTGATCAATATCTTTGAATATTTTGGACTGAATTCATTTAACATTTGCTAAATAAAACTGTTATTCAATTAAGAAAAGCATTAGATGACAGTTTAGCCCCAGCCCGTTCAGTTCTAAAGAGGGTGTTGATGCCTTTTGATTGGCTTCCCTGAATTGGAGCTCATTCAAAAGGCACCACAGGATATTTACATATATCAGTCTGACAGGCACAGTAACAACAACAGCCTAATTCATTCTAGGGGATAAACAGAGGTTGGAAAAAAGTCTTTTTGAATTGTTATGAATTTTATTTTGTACACAAACCCGCCCAAATATTATATATATATAAAAAAAGGAAAATATATAACTTCATAAACATACTTTTTAAAATCAGTTTGGTTACAGACGGGACAAAATAATTTTCATTGGGTTACATGGATACTGTGATTGATCAGAACACTCACCTGAAGCTGTGATTGGTCACCTGAAGCTGTGATTGGTCACCTGAAGCTGTGATTGGTCATCTCAAGCTGAGATTGGTCACCTGAAGCTGTGATTGGTCACCTGAAGCTGTGATTGGTCACCTGAAGCTGTGATTGGTCATCTCAAGCTGAGATTGGTCACCTGAAGCTGTGATTGGTCATCTGGAGCTGTGATTGGTCATCTGAAGCTGTGATTGGTCATCTGAAGCTGTGATTGGTCATCTGGAGCTGTGATTGGTCATCTGAAGCTGTGATTGGTCATCTGGAGCTGTGATTGGTCATCTGGAGCTGTGATTGGTCATATGGAGCTGCTTATTTGCATATGAAGCCTTCCTTACTGGGGTGAAAAATATTGAAATAAAGATACAATATACAGTGCAGCCCTATTTTATTTTTTAAGGGAATTATTTTTCTCTTATTTTCTTGATGTGAGCCCTTTAATACAAGTCAGAAAGTGAAAAGAGAAACCTGCTGAGGAAGGACTGAACAAACCTGTGGTTCAGTCTTGAACTGTCTGTATATTCCAGTGATTCTTAGCACAGCTTCCAAACTGCTCCACTGCTTAAACCGAAGAGATTTAGAGTCTTCACTCTGCAGTTATTTGCCAAAATCTTCATTTTTCGCACTCCTCTTTTGTCAATACAGATCCATTCACTTCTCTCCTGGCACAAAAGTCGCTGAGGTACAAATTTCCAGAGAGGAGAGAGAGATGGAGGGAGAGAGAGAGATGGAGAGAGAGAGTGAGAAGCATGGGGGTTAAGACCTAGATCATGTGAGAGAAATGGAGTTTATATAATGACAGAGGAGAAAAAGATGGAGAGAAAAGAAGAGGGATCAGAGAAACTGTGACAGATAAGGAGAGAGAGAAAATGTAGAGGGAGAGAGAGAAACGATCAAGTGAGTGAAAGGGAAGAAAAAGAGCATTGTTGAATTGAATCACACATGGGGAGAGACTGGGGTGAGTGAGTGAGTGCGGAGGTAATAGAGAGAGAGAGAGAGAGAGAGAGAGGAAGAAAGGGAAAGAGTACAGAGAGAGAGAGAGCGAGAGCGAGAGCAGTTGAGTCAGATTTCATCTTCATCACTCACACTGCGCTGCTCGTCTGCATGCTGAGACTGAGTGTGTCACAAAGACTGATTCTCAACACACACACACACACACACACACACACACACACACATACATACACATACAGAGAGAGAGAGAGAGAGAGAGAGAGAGAGAGAGAGAGAGAGAGAAAAAAAATATCTTACCCCACCTCGGTCTTTTTTTTGTGTTGGCTCTCATGCTACACCACCTTCACAGACAGCACACACTATTGATATCTCTCTCACTCTCCTCTCTCTCCCTTTCTTTCTCTTAGCCTTTGTTTCTGTCTTTCTCTTTTTTTTCAGTTTATCTGTCTTTTTATGTTTCACTGTCATCCCCCCCCCTTATAGAGAGTCATTTGTCCTTGTCGAGCTGGAGAGGTTTTAATTTGATTGATGATTTATTCATTCATATTTAATTAATTGTGTAATTGATTGAAGACCCTGCTTTCTCTCTCTCTCTCTCTCTCTCTCTCTCTCTCTCTCTCTCCAGTACTATGAGATGTCCTATGGGCTCAACATTGAGATGCACAAACAGGTAAGACTCTTGTGTGTTTGCACGTGTGTGTTTTTGGACCATAGAGATCAGAACCTGGCTTCTTCACACACACACGCACGCACACACACATGCACGCACACAAACACACAAACACACCTAGAGCGGCAAAACATCATGCTCCATCTCTGCTGATCAGTAAGTGTTGCAAAAATTCCCACATACTCGCATGGATAGTCAGTGTTGGACATTTTTGTTGGTGGATTGGTTCTCATAGTGGAACCATGGCTGGTGCAGTACTACTGCCTCCTGACAGAACACTGCAGCAGTCATACACGTCTTATTAAAGTCGCGCTCTGGTCACTCTACTGTTTGTCCACTCAACAGCAGCATAGTATACAGTGGCACTAACTAACTTTCCAGCAGCTGTGACCCTACCAGCAACATTTAGCATTGACATTGTATTTCCTCCTGCTTACAGCTAATTGGCAGCAGTGAGTGTGTGTGTGTGTGTGTGTGTGTGTGTGTCTTCTCCACTTGACTGATGTCTTACTCAAGGTGACTCAAGGCTTTTCTAATGAATTACACACTTACACACTTGCAGCTGACTGTCCTGTCAGGGGTGTTTTTGTTACAGCTCTGTATAACCTTGTTTGTCATGTGTCTGTAGTTCGATGGGATGTACATTGGTTAGATTTGTATTCTATCCAGTAATTGTTCAGAGTCTGTTGCATCTGTTGATCTCAGCTGAACTGAGCTAATCTGAGTTGAGATTAACTGAGCTGAACTGAGCTGACCTGAATTACAGCTAGTCGAAATGACAATTATTTATTGTCATTGTTGTAAGGGTCGCACGCCGCCGTGTGCCCGCAGCGCCCCGCCAGGCCACTACAGGCAATAAGGGCGACACGGGGCATCAGCACCCAACGGTGTCACGTAACAGACGTGCCCGCAGAGCAGAGCAGAGCAGGGAGCA